>JAGFNQ010007831.1:182527-215561 GCA_024364735.1 Boesenbergia rotunda | reverse complement strand
AGCATTTAAAATTTTAAATGATCGACACATTGCGAAGATCAAAAAGTCGCCCTTCAATTTTTTCTTGGACATACAAGAATTGCAGCATATCCGGGGAATTTTGGTTAATATATTTGAAAGTTGGGATTCAACCTCGCAAGTATTTAAATTCTCAGGTAATAGTTTTAATTATGAATTGTAAACAGTATCTATAATAAGATAAAACTTGGATATAGATGACCTTAAATGATTTATATTTGATCAATTTAAATGAGTGAATTTCAGGTGAAATTCACTTAAGACCCTCGGTAGGCCTGAAATGATTTTATTTCAGGCCTACCGAGGGCCTGAAGTAAAATCACTTCAGACCCTTGGTAGGCCTGAAATAAATCATTTCAGGCCCACGTTGGGCCTGAAAGGAATTCATTTCAGGCCCAACGTAGGTCTGAAAAGAATTCATTTCAGGCACAAAGTGAAATAATTTGAAGCCTATATTCTAGATGATAACTAAATATTTTAATTGTTTCAGGTGTATCGGTTACGTTCACCAGACAAGATGTTGCTTTGTTATTGGATATAGTGGATCGTAGAGTTTCGGTCCCTATTAATTCAACTAAAGCATCGGGTGACCTCTATCGTACTTACTTCTCAAAAGAAAAACAACCTATCAGAATAAGAATTGAGGACTTACTTAAACATTATTCTAAAAGTGTTGAATCAGAGGATGATGTGTTATTAGTTTGTAAATTATATATTTTGTATATATTTGTTTGTGTTTTATTTTCGTCTAGTACATATAAGGTTCCTCTAGGTCTTGTAGATATAGTAGATGATTATGACAATCTTGGTAGATTCAACTGGGTGGAAGTTATTCATAAATTTTTGTCTCTACAATTATCTAAGATTGGGGACTTATTTTCATCAACTCAGGGAAACCAGAGCACCACCAACCTCCCTTATCTAAAGGGATTTGCTGGGCTTTTGGTAGTGAGTAGAATTTTCTTCATAAATTTTATAATATTTTGCTGTCATTAATGTAAATGTCTGGAAAACTTTGTGTAGGCATGGTTTTTGGAGCATGTACTCATTCAAAAACCATACAATGTTGAAGGATTTCGAATAGATAAGTGGAGGAATATTCCTTCGCATATTAATAGGGTGAGGGACCTTGTCAACCAAATCAGGTCCGAAGATGTAATTATTCTAAACTGTGATATATGTTAGTTTGATATAGAGACAGTAAAATTTGTGTACTTGGTAATTGATAGGTGATCGTAGAAATAATTCCTAACCTACATGAAAACACATTGTTTGAAAACCTTGAGATTGGTGATGATATTCCACGGGCAATGGAGACATCACAAGGACATCATACAGAAGATGTAAGGCCATGTTATAAATGCATTCTTAAAGACACCCTAATCAAGGAGCTAACAGAAGAGAATATATGTTTGAATGAAAGGGTTAAGGAATTAATTTCAATTATTGAAAAAAAGGGGATGGAGGGTTAAGAAAGCTACCCTGTAGTCGGTCCTCTTTCTGATCCAGTATCTTGTAGAACAAGGAGAGGACGTAACCGAACTCAGTATGATTACAAGGATATTCCAATTGAGAGTCTAGTATGACACCAGCTATTACATAAGGGGAAGCGGAGAAAGAAACAAATATCAAATGTCATGGATAAGGGAAAAAGAAAACTTAGTGAGGAGGATATGGATGAAGCAAGAGAAACCATTACTATAATGGAAGTTATGTTCGAAGAAGATATAGAGGAGGAAAAAATGACTTCCGAACTATACAAAATGAGGCAACAAGGCATTGATGTATGTGAGTTATTTTCATATAAATTATGTCAAATTTATTGAATTTGGTCATTAATTAGTTTGGTCTAAATTTTATCGATGTAGTTTGTGAAGAAATATTTTATGAAATCGAAGAAGAAAAATCAAGATAAAGAAGTGGTCTACCTGGTAGATAAATTGGAGAACCTAAAGTAAGTTATGAAACATAGTTTAGTTAATATATTTAAGGCATTAATATATAATTTTATCAATTAACTTGGCAGGTTGGCTAATAAGTTTATCTGGGAGGATGCACCCTTTGCTTTAAATTTGCATTCATTCTTACAAATCCTTAATGGAAAGGTTTTTACAAAAGACGAGGTCATTGATGCCTTCTGTAAAATTATATTTAGGGGAGCATCCACATGTGGTAGGTCATACAACAAGTCAATATATTGTTCAACCTCTTCACAGTAAGTGATGTAAATTAGTATCAATTAATAGACTATAGAAGACCTAATATTATGATGTAGTTATCAATAATTTTGATTATGCAAATTTTTAGGCTTCAATAAGATCGTCAAGAAAGTTTTCCCTGCAACAAGTGATGAAGACTGATATGATAGAACAAGGGTTTAGATATATTTTAATATCTTTGTGTAGTGATAATACACACTTTGACTTGTTGGCGGTGGATACAGAAGCAAAGACTTTTAATCATCTAAATTTTCTTGCTAGTGGCCGTCAATATAAGAATGATTTTGACTCAGCGGTGAGCTACCTACCTTTATTCATATATATGTTCATCATTTGGTCAAAAATGTCATTGAAATTCATGATATATTTTACAGGTAAAAGAATTTAAACAATATACTCGCGAGGAACTTACAACTATTCATCCATATCTACAAAGTCATCATCCCTTGGACAAATGACCCTCTGTCAGACAAAAATGTCCCCGATAAGAACATAGGTAAGTAACTGAGGAAGAGTTTTAAAATTTTAAAATCATGAAAGTATTTTATAACCTCACTTATTGAAATCAGAAATACGGTTTGTTATTTTCAGCGTGGACTGTGCCTTCTTTGTGATGCAATACGTCCGATGTCTCCTATATGATGAGAAGATGGATTTCAAACAAGGAGATATGACGAAAATGAGATTTGATCTAACAATAAATATTATGAAAGACATGTATTGTAAAACATGAGACTGTCAATCACTTGAAGTAATGTTGTAAAAAAGAATCATTTACTGGTGATTGAGCTCCATTTGTATATAAATTGTGTAATTTGTATGAATATAATTTATTGTCCAGACAAACAAAACAAGTGTGTGATGTTGATTCACATCGAGTTGCTATAATGTTGTGTACCAACTAATACGGTAAGAAAACATAACTCATAATGATTGGGACTAAGTTTGCACACCAGAAATAACATCTGTTTGGTTAACTCTAACTATTGATATCGAGTATGGACATATCCAAGTATCGAAGGTCCATCAGTGGGTTTCTGATGGATTTACAACACTCCTATTGCAACATAATTTGAAAATATGACTTAATGGTCTCGAAGGAATTGAAATTTGGTATGCATTTTGTATTTACTTAGTAAGATGGATTATGTCTACCATAAATTTAAAAAACTTGTTTCAAATTATTCTATAAATCAATATTTTATTTAATGCCCAACGTTGGCATGAACTTAAATGATTTCAGGCCCACGGTGGGCTTGAAAGAAAATGATTTCAGGCCCACGGTGGGCCTGAAATAAAATGATTTCAGGCTCTCGGTGGGCCTGAAATCACTTCAATTCAGGCTCACCGTGGGCCTGAAATCATGTTATTTCAGGCCCACCGTGGGCCTGAAATCATTTTATTTTAGGTCCATCGTGGGCCTGAAATCATTTTATTTCAGACCCACCGTGGGCCTCAATTGGGAAAATTTCAGGATCTCTGTTAACCATAAAATCCTTTTGATTTAAGTTGGTGGACAATAAATTTGTAGTTGTATAGGTGTATAAATATGACTCCATCTTTCTGTCCTAACTGATACGTTTATAGAACATAACTCATAATTATTGGTAATTAGTATGCACATAAAACCCATTGATATAGGTTTTTATAGACAATCTACCAAACTATAATTGGTGCAATGTCGTGTACAATTTCATGGCTCCTCAGTTGGGAGCCATTGGAAAGGAGGTGACATTGAGGCATAGATCACATGTAGGTGATTCAACCCAACCGGCTAAGGCTCCCTTGCTCAAGGGTTTTCCAAATATTTTGGTTGTAAGTTAGAGTACATATACCTGCTCATATAATTTGATGATGGATACTATTTACTGATTATAATGATGTTGCAGGTATGGGTTACTGAACATATTAATATTGCTGCTCCTGAACATCCTCATAGATTGCCAAGAATACTTCGCTGGACTTGGCCTAAAACCCATGTTGAGAGTATCAAGAGGATGATAGCCCGTGTGGCCATAAATTTAATTATTGTTGATTTAATTCCGTTTGATATAGAGCATGATTTGGTACCTGACTACTCTTCTCCAACTCAACCACTTGAGGTACACTATGATGTATTACAGTAGGCACCAGAAGGAACCCAGGCAGCACAAGGAAGGCTACAGGCCTTACAAATGGAAGTCTGCAATCTATGTATACAAAAACAAGAACAAATTGAGACCTTACAGCAATAATTAAATATAACACTTAAAAGTTTGGAGGAAGGCAAAAGTGAGATGGCAACAGCCATCAGTGCCAAGGATCAAATTATTGCTCAGAAAGAAACAATAATTGCGGAGCAGGAGTCTCAGCTGAAACAAAAAAATGACATCATTGTTGAAAAGGATAAAATAATTGGTGACAAAGATTCGCAGCTTAAAGAACAAGATAAGCAAAATAAAAAAAGGATATCTGTAAGAGAGACGATCATACTTCAGGCTAACCAAAGACTCAAGAAGCTGCATCAACAATTGGAGAGCAAAGGGTAAGATGAAGGTGAGCCACTTGCCAAAAAAAGGAAAATAACTCAGATTAGACAAGACTACCAGGCCAGAGGCAAGGGCAAACAAGTTGTTCAGGATGAGGATAAGGATGAAGATGACAAGGCTCCTGCCCCATCAATGTCAGATACTATAATGCAAACAACCAAATCTGCGACCTCCAAACAAACATATCTGAACATTAGGCAGCTAAAGATAAAGAATTTCAAAAGGTGAAAAGCAAAATCTTGAAGAATTCCAGGGCATTTTTTAAGAAGAATAAAGTTACAGAGATTGCCAAAACATTATTAAAGCTTAGTAAATTAAAGTAAGTTAGTTGCTATTGCGTTTGGAAAAATATTGTAAAATAATGATGATTATTGACATTCATTAATAAAATGTTATCATTCACATTTTTATTAAATTGCTTATCTTATTTGCATGTAGGTATGAGTTGAATCCAGTATGGTCCAATGGGACCTTTTCATTAGATATGCAATCATATTTGACAATATTTGATTGGAATGACTACACCACCGGGGATTGCATAAATACATACTGGATAATTCTTACAAATGAAGCAAAAATGTGTAACTCACCATACCACCCCTCTATATTCTGTGGGGTGGGATTTGATGTAAGTCAATTAGCTACTTGTTTTGTTATTTTTTTTTCTATGATTTAGTCCACTGATACTTCATTTTTAATAAACATAGGAACTTTTTGAGGCGATTCACGCTCAGGCATTTGAACAAACTATTGCTACTGATACAGATAAGTCAATTAGATATATCATCTGTGCTCTAAATAATGTAGATGATCATTGGCATCTATGTTGGGACCGGTAGACGAGCTAGAGGGGGGTGATTAGCTCCGATTTGCTTCGTGATGATTTGTCACAGCGGAAGACTCGAGCAAACGCTAACACAAAGGACTTACTTGGTATCCACCCCGGACGGGTGACTAATCCAAGGATCCACTCTCCTCACTCTCTCATACACTATGAAAGATCTCCTTCTTGAGGTGGAGAAACCTCTTACAAGCTTTCAAGAAGAAACAACAAGATCACAAAGCAAAATCCAAATTGAATCTTACAAGATTTACATAAATGAGTCCTCTTGCTTTTCTTGCTTTCTTCAAGCTTGTGATGACCTCTAGAACCTTGGAAATGCAGCAGCAATATCCTCCAAGACTTCCCTTGAAATGGCCCTGATGAAGGAGAAGAAGGGGAGAAGTATTGTGGCTCAAAACCTGGGTGAAAACCCTTATACCCGACGCCTAGGGTTTCTTAATCGATTACCACGTCATACTTAGCCGTTCAACGGCTAGTTTTTGAACCTAAATCGATTAGCCAATCGATTACCACTGCCCTTAATCGATTGACCAATCGATTAAGGGAAGGCTGAATCGATTACCCAATCGATTCAGCCACCTTCTGTTCTCGCAACAAAACTCTCTTAATCGATTACCCAATCGATTCACTCTCTCCTTAATCAATTACCCGATTGATTAAGATCCTCCTTAATCAATTACCTAATTGATTACGATCCTTATTAATCAATTACCCAATTGATTAAGATCCTTCTTGTTCCCGCGAGACAACAACCCAATCGATCACCCAATCGATTGAGACCAACCTAACTTGTGTTCATGGTCAACCCCTTTGACCAACCTCGATTTTTCGGTCAACCCCTTTGACCAACCTGGATTTCTCCATCCTAGCTCTCAACTAGGACTTAGCCTGATTCCCAACCAGGTTTGACTTCCACCTTGCCAGCGTGCGATCTACCCGATCCACCTGGACTTCACCTAGTCCCACTAGGTCTTTTCCCATTGCCAGCGTGCGATCTCCCTGATCCACCTGGACTTCACCTAATCCCACTAGGTGTGCCTAGTCCCACTAGGTCTTTTCCCATGCCAGCGTGCGATCTCCCCGATCCACCTGGACTTTACCTAGTCCCACTAGGTGTGCCTAATCCCACTAGGTCTTTTCCCATGCCAGCGTGCGATCTCCCCGATCCACCTGGACCTTCACCTAGTCAAGTCTCCAGTCAACCTTGACTCACTTGACATCATATGACATTCAAACATAATTATCAAACATCGAAACATCCAAACATAAGCTCACCCGAGCTTACCAGACTCAAGCTCACCTGAGCTTTGTCAAACTAGGTCAACCCTGACCTAACCAAGATTGCACCAACAATCTAATGATTGTTGACCTCGAGGAAGGTAGTATCCATCATTATAATTCTCTCGGCGCCACAGAAGGGTACACTGTCAAATTTGAAAAAACTGTAAGTTTTCTATTTCATATATATACCTCTACAAAAAGTTTTAGACTAATATAATTGTTACTAATGTAATATTTGTGTAGGTGGCGTTTTTCAAAAAATTGTACTAGTCATATTACAAGATATGGAATAAAGGATTGTCTTCCATAGCTGGGACAGAGTTTAATAAAATTGATGTAGAAGGACCCACTCAAAGCATATCGTAAGAGGATGTTTATTTTTGTTAAACATAACAAATGATTTCATTGTTGGATTTATAAGATGACAACAATGTTAATATTGGTTTTTTAGGTTGGATTGTGCTTTTTTCATTATGCGGTATGCTGAAAGTCTGGTCTTTCAAAGATCTATAGATTTTAGCCAAAAGCAAATGAAAAATTATTGATTTCAGGTGGGATATAAAATAATGACAGACAAGTTCTGGAAGCTAAATCTGTAAATATTATTTTTGTTGATACCATGCATATGTAATTGTGATGACAAACATTGTATATTTGTAATTATACAATCTATGCACTCCTTTTAAAATCAATGAAACTTTGCTTTCGATCATTGTGTTTGTCTCATATATAATCTGTAATATGTAATTGTTGTCGAGCCCATCAGTAATATTGAACCTTGCTTTTGTTGGAATTATTTGAATTCAGGACCACGGTGGGCCTGAAACAAAAGCATTTTAGGAAACCCACTCAGGGTCTGAAACAAAATGATTCAGTTGTATAATGTAAGTGTAATGACAAACAATATATGCTTGTAGTTATAATGTATGTAAACCTTTGATACTCCAATGGAGCATTGCTTTCGATCCTTGTTTTGGTGTAATCTGTAATCTGTCCTCTTGTCGATACTATAAGTTATATTGAACCTTACTTTTCCTATACCCTAATTTAAATATCATATCCCACGCTGGGCCTGAAATGATATTATTTCAGGCCCATGCTGGGCCTGAAATAATCTCATTTCAGGCCCAAGCTGGGCCTGAAATAATCTCATTTCAGGCTCACGTAGGGCCTGATACAATAATCTCATTTTAGATTTCAAATAATTCAATAAAAGAATGATTAATTATTTTATATAAATATACATGTTGTGAAAATATTTTTAATATGAAACAAGAAGGAGAGTACCTAAATAGACATTGCATAACACAATTTAATTCCATCCACATCATTACCTCATATTTTCAGAATTTGGCACAGCAGGAGGTTTATATCATGGACCTATGATATTTTGATTTCTCAAAACTCATTACTAGTAGTTAGAGTTTAGCTAGCTAGGAGATGGTATTTTTGGTCTCCAAACATAGTCCTAATGATTATCAATTACGTGTTAATACAGTATCAGTTGGCACAGAATAATGAATCAACAAAGCAAACAAACAGAGAGCCTCAAATGACAGATATTCACAAACCATAGGACTTCAGGACTTTAAGACCTGAAATAACATTATTGTGGGTTTAAAAATTAGAGGTCTTCACAACTGATCTTTTCTGCTTACATAAAATTACATAAGAAGAAATGTATCATAATATTGAAATACTTCTTCAAGTCACAACATTAACAACAACTAGTTTTTTGACATTACTATGGCTATACAATATTCAAAATATATACATTCAGTTCTCCTCCATACAAAATATACACTTCAATCAGAATATTGGATCACTACATATACCAATTAACTCAAGACCTTGGGGCTGACGACATTCTACATGTCCTTTTATTATGACCAAGTTGTTTGCACCGACTGCATTTTAGTTTCACCATGCCATTGTGTCTGGACTCAATCCGTGCCTTCTTTCGTCTACCAGGCTGCACAAGGCTACGGGGACATAGAACTGTAATGTCGTTTACTCCAGTATGCCAAAACTGCTTGCTTCTACAAGGGAAAATTCGATCCATGTAAACCCACTTCCAAGTTTCAGAATAAAAATAATGCTCACAATATGAGAGTGTATCCATGTTCCTGTGAATGATTACGGAAATAGCATGTGAGCAAGGAAGTCCTGAAATTTGAAACTCCCCACAATGACAAACTTTTTTTTTTCCAAATCAACAATATATGAAGTGCCCCATGTTTCTACTTCCATTTCTGATTGAGAGTAAGGGTGAACCTTATAAGCTCTTGCTTTCTCTCTCCTTGAATCCATTTCTTTTGTAGCATAAGGTGTCAAAGCAACATGTCATTTGGAGACTTCCTCTCTACGGTTATAGAACCATTGAGCAACTTTTCTTCTTGTATTATCAATTAACCTGTTTATGGGAAGCTCACGTGTAGACTTGAACAAAGCATTTAAGCTCTCCACACAATTCGTGGTAAGCATTCTGTACATTCTCCTTGTAAAGTGTGCATTTACCCACCTTTTAGGGTCAATGTTCTGAAGCCACTTATGGGCAACTGGATATTTTTCAAGCATTGTCTGCATTATCATATCATATTGGAGTGTTGTGTTGGCTCGTGCTGCTGCCCAAAACAAACTTACAACAGCTATACTTCTAGTATCAGTTACCATATTACAACACATGTGGTGGCAACAAAAGGCATGATGCGCGTTTGTGTAGACTTTTCTAACTGCTGATATAATGCCCCGATGTCTATCTGATACTATGGTGATTGAGTGATCATCGATAGCAAAGAACCTCTTTGTATGCTCCAAAAACTACTCCCATGCAGACCCACATTCAACTTCAGCTATTGCGAAGGCAACTGGGAGAACATTGTCATTACCACCAATCGTTGTTGCAATCAACATTACTCCCGGATACTTTCCTCTTAGATGTGTGGCATCAATTCCGATAACTCTACGCAAATAAGACCTGAACACCCTTCGGCAAGCACTAAAAGCCCAAAAACACCGCTGGAACTGATTATCACCATTCCTGCATAGTGCCACATACGTTTCAGGATCTCTAGCTCTTAATACACGCAAATATTCTGGAAGATCTCTGTAAGCCTCATCATAATCTCCAACAACCTTTTCAATGCTTTCTCCCTAGCTATGTATGCTTTTCTGTATGATATGTTCACTCCAAATCTAGCTTTAATATCTGATATAATCATACTTTGTTTGTATTGTTCATTATGAAGAAATTGCTCTTCAACAAAAGAAGCAACAAATGATGAAGAGCATGCATGATGATCAGCACTTTCCCTAACAGTTCCACATTGGTGTTCCTTTATATATTTTGTAACAGTGAACTCTACTTCCCCCCTTGCTACTACTCTCCATGTACATGGTTGGTTGAAGCACACTGCTTTAACTCTATTTTTTCGGGTGTCAACTGGGTTATATCTCATATGTTTAACCATGTCATGTTTGACAAGTGCATTCTTGAATTCTTCTCTGGATGGAAATATCTGGCTCATAAAAAATTCATGCCCATCTCTTACCTGTACCTCCCCAATTGGCCTAGCAAGCAATCGAGAATTCAAAATATAAGGATCTTCAGCTAATGGAAACTCCTTCTCTAAGTCACTGTACTGATTTGGGGGGAATTCATATTGCTCAATCTGCATATCATCGGCTTAGAATTCTAGTACACTTGTAATGGGTTCTAATTCATCTGCATTCCGGATTTCAATTCCTTCCTCCCCACTCCAGGTTGGCTCAAAGAATTCAACAACTCTTGTAGAAGAATTCAAACCCTCATCTTCTAGATTAGTTGCTTCTTCATTTAGATCAATTGTTAAATTCTTTGTAATTTCTGATCCATTCCCTGTGACAGCATTATCATCACGAGTATTTCATATCTCGGATAGAATTTCGTCAACAACATTATCATCCCTGAAAAATAAATTACAATTACATTTTGCAAACTTTGAAAATCATAATCAAGGACCTAGGAAGGCCTGAGGGCCTGAAATCATTATATTTCAGGCCTTGGAGGGCCTGAAAGCCTTTGATTCAGGCCCTTCCAGACCCTCAAATCAAATGATTTCATTTTAGGCCCTGGGAGGACCTTATTTCCTTTTATTTCAGGCCCTCCCAGTGCCTGAAAACATCATATTTCATTCCCTCCTAGGGCCTGAAATCTAATGATATCATACACTCCCAAAGACTGAAATCCTTTAATTTCACGCCCTCCTAGGGCCTAATATGGTAAGATATCACCCCTAGGTCGAATTCAAGCATTTATTTATATTAAGTTTAACAAATTTCAGATAACCCTTATTATGTAATGCATATCACCCTTAGACTCCTCCAAACATAAAAATTGTAGAAAGAGTAGATAAGTATAAAAATAGGTCTGATACCATATCAAAGATGACAATCATACGTACATTACTATTTGTATTTGTTACCAATCTGTTGCTTGTTTTTTCTCCTTCAACACCTATCTTCCTCAGCTGCCTTGGTGATGAATTGAGTTGTGCAAGGTCGAAATATATACGTACCGTCATAATGATTCAACTTGTGCAAGGTAGTAATATATATATAGGCTGAGAAAAATTCGACTACCTGGCCATCCGAACCACAAATTATTACTTTACTGTAAAAGTGGTTCGGATGTCTCGAAAATGTGAATCGAAAAAGGTATTTTGTGGCGGGAGAGGTATAATAGGAAGTTCACTTAAAGGTCTGCACCCTTTGGTAAAATAGAAATCATGGTACACGACTTGGTAATTTTCAATTCTTAGGTACGCCCTTTGGTAAATTGTCGCTAAATAATCGTCCAACTTTGTTGACTAAACTTTGAAAATTGCCTTCAAGTCTAGGAATCTAGATGTCAAAGGGAAAGAAGAATGGGCTCAAAGTGCAAAACGAAGATAAGAAAAATATTTATTAAAGGGAGCAACAACATTATTTACTATTTATCTTTTTCATGTCATTCGTCTTTTATTCACTTCTTACTTAAATTTCTCACTTTCAACCTTTCACGCCGATCACCCCAAGTTCGTCTACCTGGTCTAACATTTTTTTTCACTTTCAACCTTTCACATATTATTATATTATTTTATTCAACGACTCAATACAATCAGTTCTCCTAAATTTCTCATTTTCAACATATCACACATTATTATCTTATTTTATTCAACAACTAATATAATATATTGAATAGATAAATGACATACATATACTATATTCATCTAGGATGTGTCATATAATTAAAGATAAATGACTTACATTCCACATAATTTGGATTCCACGTAATATGGGTACATCTTGTTTAAAGGAAAACATCCATGTGAGCGACTTACAACCCACCTAAGAAAGATGCATCATATAGGAAGTGAATAACTCACAATTCACTCATAACGAAATGCATCCGATGTATACATCTATATATACATGGATAATGTTAATGACCCGTAATCCATCCAAAAAGTATCTCATATAAAATATAGAACGAACGATCCATAATCCGTCTTATGAGGTGTCCCACATAAGAATAGGTTGAACAACTCACAATCTATTTTGTGAGAAAAAATCATATCAATTTTTATCGAAGCCTATGAATACATGGAAAGACTCAAAAATTCTACGTAGCCAATTGCTCTACACTATAAATAATCACGTAACTTTTAAAGTGCAGAGCTGAAGCTGGATGATGTAAATATTGGGGCAATCAGCCCTGAGATGATCTGGAGGATCATGATATTTTGATGTGTGAGCAATATGATTAAGTTAGGATTTGTGTTGTTCTCATATGTGTACATGAGTGTGCAGGTGTGCAGGTACACATGGACTTGATTGATGTCTTCAGGTGAAGGGTGACATGGAGGTAAGCTGGAGACTTACGTGCGCATCCAAGGGACCGTTGGATAGCAGAGATGATGAGCTGAGGGATGCGGACTTCGAGGCGTACGTGAAGGATGACATGGAGGCAAGCTGGAGGCTTGCATGCGCATCCGAGGGACGAGGGCCAAAGATGAAGAGGGCGTGAAGGCAACAGTCAAGGCTGCTGGTGAAGAGTCAACTGGGTTGTGAGGGTCAGAGTGTGAGTGTTTGTACTCAGGGGCTAAGCCGGGAGGATTTGAGTGCGGAGTGAAATATACTCGGGAGTGTAACCCTAGGCTTAGGACTCGGACCAGTCGACTGCCTTGGGGGCAGTCGACTGGTGACAACTGGAACAGCTGGCCAGGATTCGAACGTTGTATTGTAACAGTAGAATCTGAGTGGGACCAGGGGCAGTCGACTGGTAGCGGTTGTTTCAGATTCGAGCCCTATTTAAAGGGGCTCGTTTCCTACTATCTTCTTTGACGAAACTCGCTTGGGTAAAGTGAGTTAGTAGTCTATTGTGATCAGAGAGCGTCCGAAGTGTTGTGACGAGGTTTCTCCACCCACAACGAGCGACAGATCTAGCCGGAGGTTATCCGGGGGTTGATCCACCGAAGGATTCTTGGATTAGTCACCCGTCCGGGGTGGATACCAAGTAAATTTCTGTTGTTAGCATTGTTTATTTCACTTTGCATATTATTGTTTCCGCTGCGCTAACGACTTTGTAGAGAAACGAACGATAAAATGTTATTTACCCCCTCCTCTAGCACACCGAAATCGATCCACAGTAAATACTATATTTATTATCTTGACAATTTAATATTAATGATAATGCGTCTCTTTCGAAGCGCAAAGTCAAAACTCTGAAAATAGGTATCACATGTTTTTTTTTGTTGTTAAGTAATTAACATCATCGTTAGTGCAACTCCTTTTAGAGTGCGGAGCTAAATTTTATAATATAATTTGTTTATCATTTTATTAGTTACGGATGAAGCCCATGAATGCCAGAAAGACTCGGAAGCCATGTTTAAAGCGCAAGTAAATGCTCTATATTTATAGCGGCAATTTACCAAAGGGCGTATCCAACTATTCGTAATTATCGAAAGGAGTACCATGGTTTTTATTATACCAAAGGGCGCATCCCATATAGTGAAGTTACTTTTATATCCCTCCCGCCAAAGAATGACTTTATCAAACACATTTTCGAGACACCGGACCACTTTATCAATAAAATAATAATTTGTGGTTCGGATGGGTAGCAGTTGTAAGTACCCCTGGTTGATTTTGATGTGATCAACCGATTTAAGTTAGGTCCTGGTATGTTTAATCCCTCTGCTAAGTGTGCAGGAGCTTAGGTACGGAGGAAGTCGAGCGTAAGACGTAGCGGACGAGAAGGATTGTGTGGGGAAGTGAGCCGACGGGCTCGGTACAATCCGAGGGACGCGGAAGCTGCGGAAGAGTACGCCGGTGGAGCGAGAAGGACGTGCGCGGTGTCCAAGGGACGAGAAGCCGAGAGGAAGGACGCTCGAGGGGCGAAAGGCCGGAGTCGGGTTCGGGTGAGCCTAACTCTGGTTGGCCAGAAATCACCCAGTAGATGAACCAAAAGACTGGTCAGTTTGACCAAGTCAAACCAGGCACCTGAAACAAAAAGAAATTTATTTGTTACTGTGAAGATTCGAACCAGCAACCTCGCTTACATATATCACCAGCCTTACCGACTGGGACAAAGAAGAGATGTGATTAAAGTTGTTGCGAGCAGATGATAAAGTTATTTATCTGTTACGAGCATAAGACAAAGTTATCTCTTAAAGGATAACTTTATCCTTTAATCAGATCCAATGGATGCAGTTTAATCCCATCCAAGATCAACCATCCAGATTACATCCATGGATCAACGGCCAAGAGAAAATTCCTCAACAATCAACAATCCAGATTTATTCTCTTAGGCTATAAATAGGCTTAGAGTTTCAACCTTTTCAATGATTCAATTCTCTTGTAATTCTCTCTATAGTCTAGCGTGCTTTTATTGTAAGGCTTCTCCGCCACAAGGAGATTTTAATTGAGCGTCCACTGCCTTGGAAGCAACGTTCTTAGTTGCGACCAAGTTTTTTTTAAGATGAGTGCCTTCCATTTCTTTATTTTATTATCCGTCTATTCACCCCCCTCTAGCCGGACCAACCCGATCCAACAAGTGGTATCAGAGCCAAGGTCGCCGCAGAAAGACTAACCGCCGACTGCAGCAATTTCAAGAAAATGGTTGGAGCCGTAATCTACCCGCCGAAGTTTGAGGGGGAGTTCGCGATGTGGAAGCGCCGAATGCAGGTATTTTTTAAAACTGATATTGAATTGCTAATAATTATGAAAAATGGTTTTTCAGTTCCTAAAGACAACAACGGCAAGGATAAAGAAATAAAGTCATGGACCAAGAAGGAGAAATCAGACTTTGAAGCAAACGGCAAAGCTGAATTTCATCTACTAGCCGTTCTTCCCGTGCAAGAAGTTAACCGCATCGAGAATTACAACTCGGCAAAAGAGCTCTGGGTGAAATTCCTAGAATTTCATGAAGAGAAGAATAAGAAATCAGACATCGCCGCACTGAACACAAGGAAGATCCAACTCGACGATGAGTCCTTGTCAGAAGAGTCGGAAGGTCAAGAATATGCGGGTCTTGCGCTAATGGCAAATCATCAAGAAGGGAGCACTGATGAAGGGGGAGAGACGTCAGAAGAAAGCGACGACGAAAGAGGAACCTCGCTTTTCGAAAGCGACCCGGTAAGTGAGATTTGTTTTCTTCCTCATGATCAATTATATGCAGGAGTTAAAGCCTTGCTCAAATCTAATTATAGATTAGAAAAAGAAAATTTAAAATTAAAAAATGAATTAACACTTACATCCTCGTCTGAAATTTTGAAAAATAAAAATGATAATTTGAAAAACTTAGTGCAAAAATTAGAACTTGATATTACATATTTACGCCAAAAGAAAAATAGCTTTCCTGATAATTTAAATTGATATTTTAAAAATCATAAGGACCAATTTAAAAAGGTGCCCAAAAGTTATATTCCGCCTAAGTTTTTAATTAATCCTGTAGACAGGAACTTATTTTGGGTTCCTAAATTTGTATTAAACTAATAATTTTTTTTGTTATTATATATGTGTGCATTTTGTTTCTCTAACAAAAATTATGTCAATTATTTTTTTTATGCACAATTATGCTGTCTATCTACTGGAACGCCTTTCAAAATTTTTCGAATATTTTTTTTCCTCGAAATTTGAAATTAAGAGTTTAAGGGAAAAACTCATTATAATTTTTTTTTCAAATTTTTCGAAGTATTTTTTCGAATTTTTTAAAATTTACTCTTCAAGAACTCTTATGTGTTGGTTTGTCATTTTTGGACTTGATCAACCAATTTAAAGCTCAAAATTTTTGTCTAAACTCATATCTTTATCTTCGACTTTGACAAAAATATTCAGATTTTTTTCATAAATGTTTATTTTTTATGAATCGTTCATTGAAATCTATTTTTTTCTGATTTTTTATGAATTGTTTATCGAAATACATTTTTTTAAAAATTCGATAGACAAATATTTTGACAAGATTCGATTTTTTTTGGAACTCCACATCAGCTGTGGATTTTATCAAAAAAAATTAGATTTTATTTAAGTCATTTTAAAAAAAAATGGAATTAACTTTGGAAAAATATGCCATTTTAAAATTTGAAAAATCTATGGCAACGCGATTTTTTTTCACTTAGAATATTTTTTATCGCACTCTAAAATTTTTCTTCTTCCCTACTTATATTTCCCAATTTTTTGATGTGATCAAAGGGGGAGGAATAGTATTAAGTTAAGAAGTAGAATTTTAATTTACTCGAAATTTAAGTTGTTTTTGAACTTAAACTGTTTACATTATTATGTATGTTTTTTTATTTTGATTACCCTAATTTAACTCAGATTGATGCACATCAAAAAGGGGGAGATTGTAAGTACCCCTGGTTGATTTTGATGTGATCAACCGATTTAAGTTAGGTCCTGGTATGTTTAATCCCTCTGCTAAGTGTGCAGGAGCTTAGGTACGGAGGAAATCGAGCGTAAGACGTAGCGGACGAGAAGGATTGTGTGGGGAAGTGAGCCGACGGGCTCGGTACAATCCGAGGGACGCGGAAGCTGCGGAAGAGTACGCCGGTGGAGCGAGAAGGACGTGCGCGGTGTCCGAGGGACGAGAAGCCGGGAGGAAGGACGCTCGAGGGGCGAAAGGCCGGAGTCGAGTTCGGGTGAGCCTAACTCTGGTTGGCCGGAAATCACCCAGTAGATGAACCAAAAGACTGGTCAGTTTGACCAAGTCAAACCAGGCACCTGAAACAAAAAGAAATTTATTTGTTACTGTGAAGATTCGAACCAGTAACCTCGCTTACATATATCACCAGCCTTACCGACTAGGACAAAGAAAAGATGTGATTAAAGTTGTTGCGAGCAGATGATAAAGTTATTTATCTGTTACGAGCAGAAGACAAAGTTATCTCTTAAAGGATAACTTTATCCTTTAATCAGATCCAATGGATGCAGTTTAATCCCATCCAAGATCAACCATCCAGATTACATCCATGGATCAACGGCCAAGAGAAAATTCCTCAACAATCAACAATCCAGATTTATTCTCTTAGGCTATAAATAGGCTTAGAGTTTCAACCTTTTCAATGATTCAATTCTCTTGTAATTCTCTCTATAGTCTAGCGTGCTTTTATTGTAAGGCTTCTCCGCCACAAGGAGATTTTAATTGAGCGTCCACTGCCTTGGAAGCAACGTTCTTAGTTGCGACCAAGTTTTTTTTAAGACGAGTGCCTTGCATTTCTTTATTTTATTATCCGTCTATTCACCCCCCTCTAGCTGGACCAACCCGATCCAACAGCAGTCAAATTTTTCTCCATTCTCTGTCAATGCAACAACGTAAATGGAAGGTTTGAAGGTGGAGGACATTGTGCGTGCCCTAGCTGTGATATAGTCGCGAGCTAATCCCCCGAAACCCTGCGGACAACCAAAACCTAGGCAATTCTCGAAAGCGTTTCTGTGTGATCCTGAGGTGGGTTTTAGTGTTAACGTTGAAGTCCAGAGTGATCGCCATTATCCACCAAGGGGTTAGGGTTTCTGCACGGTTGATTTATTTGATAATGTCAGGAAAAAGGGTTGGTTCAGCGTCTTCTTCCTTGGCATTATCCACCAAGGTATGTTAGCGACATGACCTTAGGAGAAGACTCGACTTATGCATAGTCGAATAGAATTTAGACACTTATTTGATGTTATTAGTTTTGATATAATTTTATTTAACTATATCGGTTTTGTTAACTTTCTTATTTGACAGCATTGTCTAATGGTCATTTTTTGACTTTGATTTTTTTTTTTGACTTGTTGAAACCAGCATAGTTTGTCAACATGTTTAAAATTATTTTGCTAAATAAATTTGTACTGTATATAAACTGTAGGATTCAGATGACATTGGACAAAAATTACGTTGGTGCAGTGTTTTAGGCCACTTTAAACAATTTTTTGAAGAATTTGAAATTTTAAATGATCGACACATTGCGAAGATCAAAGGGTCGCCTTTCAGTTTTTTCCTGGACATACAAGAATTGCAGCATATCCGTGAAATTTTGGTTAATATATTTGAAAGTTGGGATTCAACCTCGCAAGGTTTTAAATTCTCAGGTAATAGTTTTAGTTATGAATTCTAGACAATATCTATAGTATCTATAGCAAGATAAGATAGTAATATAGATGGCCTGAAATGATTAGTTTTTGATAAAGTATAATCATTTCATTTTAGGGCTACTGAGGGCCTGAAGTGAAATTGACTTGAGGCCCTTGGTAGGCCTGAAATAAAATCATTTCAGGCCTACCGAGGGCCTGAAGTTAATTTAGTTCAAGCCCTCGGTAGGCCTGAAATGAATACATTTCAGGCCCACCTCGGGCCCGAAATGAATTCATTTCAGGCCCTCGTCGGGCCCGAAATGTATTCATTTCAGGCCCGAGGTGGGCCTGAATTGAAATACATTTCAGGCCCTCGTCGGGCCTGAATTGAAATCATTTCAGGCCCAACGTGGAATAATTTCAAGCCTATATTCTTGATAATAACTAAATATTGTAATTGTTTCAGGTGTACCGGTTGCGTTCTCCAGACGAGATGTTGCTTTGATACTGGGTATAGTGGACTGTGGTGTTTCGGTCCCTATTAATTCAACTAAAGCATCGGGTGACCTCTATGGTACTTACTTCTCAAAAGAAAAACAACCTACAAGAACAAGACTTGAGGAGTTACTTAAACATTTTTCTAAAAGTGTTGAATCAGAGGATGATGTGTTATTAGTGTGTAAATTTTATATTTTGTATATATTTGTTTGTGTTTTATTTTCGTCTAGTACATATAAGGTTCCTCTAGGTCTTGTAGATATAGTAGATGATTATGACAATCTAGGTAGATTCAACTGGGTAGAAGCTATCCATCAATTTTTGTCTCCACAATTACCTAAGATTGGAGACTTATTTACATCAACTCAGGGAAACCAGAGCACCACCAACCTCCCTTACCTAAAGGGATTTGCAGGGCTTTTGGCAGTGAGTAGAATTATCTTGTTAAATTTTATAATATTTTGATGTCATTAATGTATTTGGCTGGAAAACTTTGTGTAGGCATGGTTTTTGGAGCATGTACCAATTCAAAAACCATTCAATGTTGAAGGGCCCCGAATAAATAAGTGGAGGAATATTCCTTCGCATATTAGTAGGGTGAGGGGCCTTGTCGACCGACTCTCGTCCGAAGAGGTAATTATTCTTAAATGTGATCTATCTGAGTTAGATATAGAGGTAGTAACATTTGTGTACTTCGTAATTGACAGGTTATTGTTGAATTAATTCCTACCCTACATGAGAACAGATTGTTTGAGAACCTTGATATTGGTGATGACATACCACGGCCAATGGAGACATCAGAAGGAGATGTTAGGATATGTGGTGAATGCATTCTTAAGGACAACCGAATCAAGGAGCTAACAGAGGAGAATATATGTTTGAATGAAAGGGTTAAGGAATTACTTTCAATTATTGAAAAAAGGCATGGAGGGTCAAGAAAGCTATCCTGTAGTCGATCCTCTTTCTGATCCAGTATCTTGTACACCTAGGAGAGGACGTGACCGAACTCGGTATGATTACAGGGATACTCCAATTGACAGTCCAGTATGGCACCAGCTTTTACCTAAGGGGAAGCGGAACAGGAAACAAATATCAAATGTCATGGACAAGGGAAAAAGGAAACTTAGTGAGGAGGATATGGATGAAGCAAGAGGAAACATTAATGTAATGGAAGTCATGTCTGAAGAAGACATAGAGGAGGAAACAAGAAGAACCTCCGAACTATACAAAATGAGGCAACAAGGCATTGATGTAAGTGTGTTAATTTCATTTAAAATACATCAATTGTATTGAATTTGGTCAATAATTAGTTTGGTCTAAATAAATTTTATTGATGTAGTTTATGAAGAAACATTTGATGAATACAAAGAAGAAAAATCAAGATAAAGAAGTGACCTACCTGATAAATAGATTGGAGAATCTAAAGTAAGTTACAAAGTATTATAGTTTAGTTTAGTTAATATATCTTCTTATGTAATATATAATCTTATCAATTTACATGGCAGGTTGGCAAATGAATTTATCTGGGAGGATGCACCCTTTGCTTTGAATTTGCATTCATTCTTACAAATCCTCAATGGAGAGGTTTTTACAAAAGGCGAGGTCATTGATGCCTTTTGTAAAATTTTATTTAGGGGAGCATCTGCATGTGGTAGGTCATACAACAAGTCAATATATTGTTCAACCTTCTTCACAGTAAGTGATGTATATTAATTAAACATATATATTGTAGAAGACCTAATATTATGATATGGGTATTATTAATTTTGTGAATGCATATTTGTAGGCATCAATCAAATCGTCAAGAAAGATTTCCCTGCAACAAGTGATGAAGACTGATATGCTTGAACAAGGGTTTAGATTTATTTTAATCCCTTTGTGCAGTGATAATACACACTTTCACTTGTTGGCGGTGGATACAGAATCCATGACTTTCAATCATTTTAATTCTCTTACTAGTGGTCGTAAATATAAGCATGAATTTGACACAGCGGTGGGCTACCTTCCTTTATTCTTATATATGGTCATCATTTTGTCTAAAATGTCATTGATGGTGATTAATAAATTCATGATATGTTTGACAGGTAAAAGAACTTAAACAATATACTCGCGAGGAACTTACGGCTATTCATCCGTATCTACAACGTCATCATCCCTTGGACAAATGGCCCTCCGTCAGACAAAAATGTCCCCAACAAGAACATAGGTAACTAAATGAGGAAGAACTTTCTTATTTTTAAAAATAAGAAAGTATTTTATAAACCCACTTATTGAAATCTAAAAAAATATTTGTTAATTTCAGCGTGGACTGTGTCTTCTTTGTCATGCAATATGTTCGATGTCTCCTATACGATGAGAAGATGGATTTCAAACAAGGAGACATGAGTAGAATCAGATTTGAGCTGACAGTTAATATTCTGAGGGACATGTTTTATAAAACTTGAGATAATCTGAAAGCTGTATTGGTGATGTAAAAATCCATTGCTGTCGATTGACATCCATTTGTATGGAAAAATCTCATTATGTGGATGTTGTTATGATTATGTAGATGTTGTTATTCTATATTATATATTGTCAACAAAAACAAAACAATTGGGTGATGTTTATTCAAATCCAGTTGCTGCACTGTTGTGTGCCAAGTGATACGGTCAGATATAATAACTGATAATGCACTGTTGTGTGCCAGTTGCTGCACTGTTGTGTGCCAAATGATCTATTCTGTCACATCTTGTAGGTAAATATAGAATATTATTCTAAAAATCATTATATAATCTAATCAACAATATATATTATATAAATCAGATATGGGAGGTCCATCAGTGGGTTTTGCTCAAAACCCACTGATGGAACTAAACTAGCCCTATAGCTTTGGACAAATTTATAATTTGAGGTTTAGGACACCTAAAATACTTTCTCCAACCTCTTCCCTAACTACTGATAATGGTTTTTAAGAAATCCATATATGGGAGGTCCATCAGTGGGTTTTGCTCAAGACCCACTGATGGAACTAAACTACACCTATAGTTTTGGAGAAAATTATAATTTGAGGTTTAGGACACCTAAAATACTTTCTCCAACCTCATCCCTAACTGTTGATAATGTTTTTTCAGAAATCCAGATATGGGAGGTCCATGAGTGGGTTTTGCTCAAAACCCACTCACTACAAAAAAAACACCCATATAAGAGTGGTTTTTTTGACTTTCAAGAGCGGTTATCAACCACTCCTACACTTTTACCAACGGTTTAAAAACCGCTCCTCTTATTGCCGTCCCTATATCTTATAGTAGCGGTTTTTTTAACCGTTGGTAAAAGTTATAAAACCGCTCCTATTTTTACTTTGTAGGTACGGTTTGAAACCGGTCTTACACATTATACATATAACAACGGTTTCAGACCGCTTCTATAGTTATAAATTTAGGAACGGTTCAAACCGCTACAAAACCCTTTAGCTGTTAGAATAGTTTTAAACCGCTTCTATACATCATGGATATAAGAACGATTTCAAAATGCTATTAATACTAGAAATTAAGGATCGATTTTAAACCGCTCCTAAATATGGGAATAGGAGCACATTAAAATGCTATTAAAGCTTTAAATTTAGGAGTTGTTCAAACCATGATATTTAATATTTCAATCCACCAAATCAATACATAACATTATTAAACAATTATCCTCCAAAACAATAATAAGAGTACTCCAAATGCTAATATAAAATAACAGTCAAAATGTTCCAAATTCAATAGTTACTAAAAGTACTAACATCAGACAAATACTTTTTTTTTCAAAATTCTATCTAATCTTTATCTGGCTCTGATACTGGAGGAGATCTATGACCACTTTCATGTGCATTTGATGGAGAACTTCTATGTTGCCGCATAATATCTGCCAAGATAGTTGTCATCTGAAAAATAAATTTAATTTAAGATATCATGCTTCTATATAAGTATTTTTGAACATTAGTATTCAATATGTGACTACCTGTGTAGGTAATAATTCAGGCTCACGAGATCCCCCAACAATTCCAGATATCATACTTTGGATGACATTGGTAAAATTTTGAATCTGTTGATCATGCATCTACCTCATCCGCTCCATTTCTGCCTGTCTCTGTGCTTCCATATTTTTCATTTTTTCTTTCATTTCTCGCAACTTATCATTAACATCAGAAGTAGGAAGATTATCTTGTCTAAAAATTATTCTTCGATTACACTGCTCTGAGAAAACTTATCTAGCTCCTAAACATCAAACACGACCAGAATGTTCTGACCCAAATACCTCCCTGAATAAAAATATATAATTAAATTGTATAATATTTAGTAATTTTAATAAAAATAAAATTCTAAATGGATACCGAAATGCATCTTCGTGTACTTCTATTATTTGCGTTCCCTCAGGCTTGTCTCGGAGATGACGTTGCACAACTCTATTTAATTCATCCTAACACAAAAATTGTGTCAATAAAATAAATAGCATAATGAAAAGTTATTTCGAAAAGTTAAAACAATTATTACCTCAACTCTTATTGTTTCATCATCAACAAGAGCACCTCCTTTTTTTTTTACTTTGTCGACTGAGATGAAATAGTTCAATGCGAGTTGGCTTTCTACCATTTTCCTGAATCTAAGTACAAAAAAAATCATTTTAGATTGAATATGCAAATAATAATAGTTCGAATACATACAAATTGATATTAACATAACAAATTGATCAAATAAATACATACAAATTTGTCTTCTAATGAGAGAATATTTGTTCGTCCTTGTGCACGAATCCCTCGTTTTTTACTCCCATTTTCTCGATTTATTTTTGATGTCCTCTGAAACAAAAAAAAATGCAACAAATTTATGCATACCAATATATAAAAATTAATCAATACAAGAACTACCTCATTAGACTTCCAATAACGATATAAAATTTCCCAAACATCTGATGTGAGATCATGGGGAATGGGACGGATACGCATAAGTTCATTTAATGGAATATTTGGATCATAAGAAGTAGCCTTAATTTCAGCCTTCCACCGCCTCCATGAACCTGTCACGCCCCCAGAGGCCCGTGCTAGCTCGAAAATCGGACAGCACCTCCCTTATACGGCGGACAATCTGAAACTCATACATACATCACTCCACACAATATAGCTCAGCCATACTCGACTGACATTCACAGATCCACAACTACGCAGTTAAATAAAATAACTAACAAATAATAAACATAATACATAAATCTCTATAAGTAAGCGCAGCAAACCGAAATCCAGCGAAAATAAATAAATAATGTCTAACAAAAGCCCAAACACTATCCGATATGATAATAAAACCAAAACAACACCAATACGATAAAAATAACACGAAAGTATAAATACACATCTATACAGAAACAAATATTCTCCGAAACAAATCATAGGTGATTTCAACTAAATCTAAACCACTTATTTAAATCAACCCTAATTAATCCAACCAATACTCCTTAAGTAATCAAGAAATTAATCCACTAATTTAACAAAACCCAATTAATCATCAATTAACACATCTTATTAAAAACAACTTAATCAGCCATCACAATTAATCATTTTTAATCCATTGCTAATTGAGTAACCCAATCTAGTGGTTGATACATCTATCATCCATATCCATTTCAATCTAACATTATATCCTAATCAACACTTACCTTAATTTGATGCCAGCGCTTTCACCTGCTCAGAGTCCGGTGAAGAAAATCGGAGAACACACGGACACAAAATCAGAAGCTCGAGGTCAACACCACCAATTCTTACTTGCGATAAACCCCTCTTTCCCCTGTTCAGACCTGCTAAAACCTAGCCACCTTAGCCTCTAGTCCAAATCAATTCAAGGAAAGGAAAAACTCCTTACTAGTCCTTGGCCGGAAAGGAACAACAACGTTGTGAATGTCTCCGGCAACAATTCGACTCGGGCAAGCTACGCTCGAAAGGCAATGGAGGTGGCAATCGGACGGCACCATCTTTGGATGAAAACAAACCCACCATCAGGAAGCAGGAGGGCTGGCGGCGCTCACCATGGCCGGCGTGCTGTCGTGCAAGGCAAGGGGATAGCGGTGTTTCACAGAGGAGGCGGCGGATCGAAGAAAAATCGATCGCAACTCCGGAGAGAGGCTGCGCCGACTGGGGAACTTGGTGACTGGTGACTGGTGACTGTCGCCGCCGGCGGTCGAAAGGCGCCGGGGAAGGGCAGCGGCGATCGGGGAGGAGGAGGTTGTCGATCCGCGGCTTCCTTTGCGTGCGCGAAGAGGGGAGGGATCCGAGGGGAGAAGTCGGTGCTTCATTAGGACTTGGAGACTAGTATCCATTGCTCGCCGGCAATTCGGAGGTGGCGGCGAAGGGCAGCGCGGCATCGGTCGATCGCCGTGCGCGAAGAAGAGTCGGCGAGGATGGGTTCGGGCGGAGAAACTAGGGCACGGGGAGGAGAGTTTTTTTTTTTATAAATACTTAAACTTTTACTCTTTTATATATATATATATATATATATATATATATTTAAAAAAAATCAAATTTTTCCTTAAATAATTCTCAACCAACTAATCTTGCATCCAATTAAATCCGTAATTATTTCCAAAAATTTCAAAAAATTCTTCCAAAATTTTTCCGTCTGATTGTTTCCAATTTTCAACTTCTATTTATGGTGATTATGCAACAAGTGCTTTTATTTAATTTTTTAATTAAATAATTAAGTCAATAAAATTTTATTTTTAGGATTTAGATATTATATAATAATATATATATATATATATATATATATATTTCAAATTGACAAAAACATAATTACAATTAAATTGGATGCATGAGTAGTGTTTTTATTTAATTTTGTTAAAATAAATAATTAAGATAATAAAATCTTATTTTTAGGATTTAGATATTATATTATAATAATAAATAAATAAAAATTTCATATTGAAAAATATTTGAGATGCTCCGATGTAAAATGTCCGGCATCACATTTTTCATAATATATAAATATATAAATAAAATGTATTAAAAATTTAAATAAATTTGAAGCATGGTACAAGTTTATTTAATTGTAGGAAAATATTATTTTTTCACTATATGAAAACCTAAAAGAGTATAAAATCCTCTGTAAAAATTAAATGGTGATATACAACTCTGTATTTTTAAAATTTGATTAAAACATTCTCTCTTTTTTAGCATCATAATAATTGTATATCTAAATTATTTTACCATAAATTTTAAGTCATATGTGAGTACTTTAATTTGAATAACAGAAAATAATTTTAGTAGAAATGTTTGATACAGAATCGCTATTAAAAGTATCCAATATAGCGGTTTCATGATTGTTTCTAATAGTTGTAGCAATAAGAGCATTTTTCAATCCCGGTTTATATAAATCAATGCTAAAACTATACAATTAATGTATATTAAAAATCAATTGTACACGATTAGAGTAACAGAAGTGGTTTATAGCAACACTTGATATAAATTTTGTTTAAAGAATCCAATAGGAGCGATTTGAAAATCGCTCCTAAAAGTTAAAGCAATTGGAATGATTAGTAACCCAGAACCGCTACGAAAAATACCCAATAGCAGCAGTTTTAAGATCGCTTCTAATAGTTGTATCATTAAGAGCGGTTTACAGGAGCGATTTTTTCAAACCGCTTTTGAAACAATTCAATAAGAGCAGTTTTAAAATTGTTTCAAAAAAGTTAGGCAATAGAAACGGTTTAATTCAAACCGATTCAATTGGTCAATTTTCAAAAGCGGTCTTATAACCACTCCTAAATAACCGCTCCTATATAGGTGTTTTTTTTGTAGTGACTGATGGAACTAAACTACACATATAGGTTTGGGAAAAATTATAATTTGATGTTTCCGACACCTAAAATACTTTCTCCAACCTCATCAATGGGTCCATCAGTGAAATTTAGGTGTTACAAACCTCAAACTATAATTTCAGGCCCACATTGGGCCTGAAATAAAAGGTATTTCAGGCCCTTAGTGGGCCTGAAATACATTTATTTCAGGCCCACGTTGGGCCTGAAAGAAGACAATTCAGGCCCACCGTCGGCCTGAATTAAAAATTTATTTGAGGACCACCCTTAACCATATAATATTTTGACATCATCCCCCAAGTTCGATTACATATTTTATCCCTAAACCCTAAAATACTTTCTCCAACCTCAACCATAACTACTGATAATGGTTTTGTAGAAATCCAGATATGGGAGGTCCATCAGTGGGTTTTCAGCAAAACCCACTGATGGAAATAAAGTAGACCTATAGCCTTTAACAAAATTATAATTTGAGGTTTAGGAAACCTAAAATACTTTCTCCAACCTCATTCATAACTACTGATAATGGATTTTCAGAAATCCAGATATGGGAGGTCCATCAGTGGGTTTTGCTCAAAACCCACTGATGGAACTAAACTAGCCCTATAGCTTTGGAAAAATTTATAATTTGAGGTTTCTGAGACCTAAAATAGTTTCTAGCACGTCAACCCTAACTACTGATAATGGTTTTTCAGAAATCCAGATATGGGAGGTCCATCAGTGGGTTCTGAGCAAAACCCACTGATGGAACTAAACTACACCTATAACTTTGGAAAAATTATAAATTTGAGGTTATGGACACCTAAAATACTTTCTCCAACCTCATCCCTAACTATTGATAATGGTTTTTCAGAAATCCAGATATGGGAGGTCCATCAGTGGGTTTTGAGCAAAACCCAGTGATGGAACTAAACTACACCTATAGCTTTGGAAAAATTATAAATTTTATGTTATGGACACCTAAAATACTTTCTCCAAACTCATCCCTAACTATTGATAATGGCTTTTCAGAAATCCAGATATGGGAGGTCCATCAGTGGGTTTTGAGCAAAACCCACTGATGGAACTAAACTACACCTATAGTTTTGGAAAAATTATAAATTTTAGGTTATGGACACCTAATATACTTTCTCCAACCTCATCCCTAACTGTTGATAATGGTTTTTAAGAAATCCAGATATGGGAGGTCCATCAGTGGGTTTTGAGCAAAACCCACTGATGGAACTAAACTACACCTATAGCTTTGGAAAAATTATAAATTTTAGGTTATGGACACCTAATATACTTTCTCCAACCTCATCCCTAACTGTTGATAATGGTTTTTTAGAAATCCAGATATGGGAGGTCCATCAGTGGGTTTTGAGCAAAACCCACTGATGGAACTAAACTACACCTATAGCTTTGGAAAAATTATAAATTTTAGGTTATGGACACCTAATATACTTTCTCCAACCTCCTCCCTAACTGTTGATAATGGATTTTCAGAAATCCAGATATGGGAGGTCCATCAGTGAGTTTTGAGCAAAACCCACAGATGGAACTAAACTACACCTATAGCTTTGAAAAATTTATAAATTTGAGGTTATGGACACCAAAAATACTTTCTCCAACCTCATCCCTAACTATTGATAATGGTTTTTCAGAAATCCAGATATGGGAGGTCCATCAGTGGGTTTTGAGCAAAACCCACTGATGGAACTAAACTACACATATAGCTTTGGAAAAATTATAAATTTGAGGTTATGGACACCTAAAATACTTTCTCCAACCTCATCCCTAACTATTGATAATGGCTTTTCAGAAATCCAGATATGGGAGGTCCATCAGTGGGTTTTGAGCAAAACCCACTGATGGAACTAAACTACACCTATAGCTTTGGAAAAATTATAAATTTTAGGTTATGGACACCTAATATACTTTCTCCAACCTCATCCCTAACTGTTGATAATGGTTTTTCAGAAATCCAGATATGGGAGGTCCATCAGTGGGTTTTGAGCAAAACCCACTGATGGAACTAAACTACACCTATAGTTTTGGAGAAAATTATAATTTGAGGTTATGGACACCTAATATACTTTCTCCAACCTCATACCTAACTGTTGATAATGTTTTTTCAGAAATCCAGATATGGGAGGTCCATCAGTGGGTTTTGAGCAAAACCCACTAATGGAACTAAACTACACCTATAGCTTTGGAAAAATTATAAATTTGAGGTTATGGACACCTAAAATACTTTCTCCAACCTCATCCCTAACTATTGATAATGGTTTTTCAGAAATCCAGATATGAGAGGTCCATCAGTGGGTTTTGAGCAAAACCCACTGATGGAACTAAACTACACCTATAGCTTTGGAAAAATTATAAATTTGAGGTTATGGACACCTAAAATACTTTCTCCAACCTCATCCCTAACTATTGATAATGGCTTTTCAGAAATCCAGATATGGGAGGTCCATCAGTGGGTTTTGAGCAAAACCCAGTGATGGAACTAAACTACACCTATAGCTTTGGAAAAATTATAAATTTTAGGTTATGGACACCTAAAATACTTTCTCCAACCTCATCCCTAACTGTTGATAATGGTTTTCAGAAATCAGATATGGGAGGTCCATCAGTGGGTTTGAGCAAAACCCACTGATGGAACTAAACTACACCTATAGCTTTGGAAAAATTATAAATTTAGGTTATGGACACCTAATATACTTTCTCCAACCTCATCCCTAACTGTTGATAATGGTTTTTCAGAAATCCAGATATGGGAGGTCCATCAGTGGGTTTTAGCAAAACCCACTGATGGAACTAAACTACACCTATAGCTTTGGAAAAATTATAAATTTTAGGTTATGGACACCTAATATACTTTCTCCAACCTCATCCCTAACTGTTGATAATGTTTTCAGAAATCCAGATATGGGAGGTCCATCAGTGGGTTTAGCAAACCCACTGATGGAACTAAACTACACCTATAGCTTGGAAAAATTATAAATTTAGGTTATGGACACCTAATATACTTTCTCAACCTCCTCCCTAACTGTTGATATGGATTTTAAGAAATCCAGATATGGGAGGTCCATCAGTGGGTTTTGCTCAAAACCCACTGATGGAACTAACTACAACCTAGCTATATTAGCTTTGGAACAAAATTTATAATTTGATGGTATTATGAGGACACCTAAAATATACTTTTCTCAAAACCTCTCACTTCCCTAACTGTTGATAATGGATTTTCAGAAATCCATATATGGGAGGTCCATCAGTGGGTTTTGAGCAAAACCCACTGATGGAACTAAACTACACCTATAGTTTTGGAGAAAATTATAATTTGAGGTTATGGACACCTAAAATACTTTCTCCAACCTCATACCTAACTGTTGATAATGTTTTTTCAGAAATCCAGATATGGGAGGTCCATGAGTGGGTTTTGCTCAAAACCCACTGATGGAACTAAACTACACCTATAGGTTTGGAAAAAATTATAATTTGATGTTTCCGACACCTAAAATACTTTCTCCAACCTCATCAATGGGTCCATCAGTGAAATTTAGGTGTTACAAACCTCAAATTATAATTTCAGAACCACGTTGGGCCTGAAATACATTTATTTCAGGCCCACGTTGTTCCTGAAAGAAGACAATTCAGGCCCACCGTGGGCCTGAATTAAAAATTTATTTGAGGACCACCCTTAACCATATAATATTTTGACATCATCCCCCAAGTTCGATTACATATTTTATCCCTAAACCCTAAAATACTTTCTCCAACCTCAACCCTAACTACTGATAATGGTTTTGTAGAAATCCAGATATGGGAGGTCCATCAGTGGGTTTTTAGCAAAACCCACTGATGGAAATAAACTATACCTATAGCCTTGAACAAAATTATAATTTGAGGTTTAGGAAACCTAAAATACTTTCTCCAACCTCATCCCTAACTACTGATAATGGATTTTCAGAAATCCAGATATGGGAGGTCCATCAGTGGGTTTTGCTCAAAACCCACTGATGGAACTAAACTAGCCCTATTGCTTTGGAGAAATTTATAATTTGAGGTTTCTGAGACCTAAAATAGTTTCTAGCACGTCAACCCTAACTACTGATAATGGTTTTTCAGAAATCCAGATATGGGAGGTCCATCAGTGGGTTTTGAGCAAAACCCACTGATGGAACTAAACTACACCTATAGCTTTGGAAAAATTAAAAATTTTAGGTTATGGACACCTAATATACTTTCTCCAACCTCCTCCATAACTGTTGATAATGGATTTTCAGAAATCCAGACATGGGAGGTCCATCAGTGGGTTTTGAGCAAAACTCACTGATGGACCTCACATATATGGATTTCTGAAAAACTATTATCAGTAGTTAGGGAAGAGGTGGAGAAAGTATTTTAGGTGTCCTAAACCTCAAATTATAAATTTGTCCAAATCTATAGGTGTACTTTAGTTCCATCAGTGGGTTTTGAGCAAAACCCACTGATGGACCTCCCATATATGGATTTCTGAAAAACCATTATCAGTAGTTAGGGTTGAGGTTGGAGAAAGTATTTTAGGTGTCCATAACCTCAAATTTATAATTTTGTCCAAAGCTATAGGTGTAGTTTAGTTCCATCAGTGGGTTTTGAGCAAAACCCACTGATGGACCTCCCATATATGGATTTCTAAAAAACCATTATCAGTAGTTAGGGTTGAGATTGGAGAATGTAGATTAGGTGTCCATTACCTCAAATTTATAATTTTTCCAAAGCTATAGGTGTAGTTTAGTTCCATCAGTGGGTTTTGCTGACCTCCCATATCTGGATTTCTACAAAACCATTATCAGTAGTTAGGGGTGAGGTTTGGAGAGAGTATTTTAGGGTTTAGAGATAAAATATGTAATCCAACTTGGAGAGAGTATTTTAGGATTTATGGATAAAATATGGTTAAGGGTGGTCTTCAAATAATATTTAATTCAGGCCCACGTCGGGCCTGAAATATCTTTATTTCAGGCCCAACTTGGGCCTGAAATAAAGTTATTTCAGGCCCGACGTGGGCCTGAAATTAAGATATTTCAGGCCCGACGTGGGCCTGAAATAATGATATTTCAGGCCCTCGGTAAATTTGTGAAAATCATCCGAGGGCCTGAAATATTTGATAAAAAACAAATTCCTCTAATCCATCTAATTTTTAGGTTGATTTGTGGAAAATCAGATAAATATTTGATAATTAAAAATTTCCTTTTAATTTTGATATGTGTTATATATTTGAAATACAAAAAATATACCTAAGTTATATGTAAAATAACTGTAAAAAAAAGTTACCGTTTAGGGCCTGAAATCCTCTATTATCAGGCCCAGCAGTTAGTGAGTTATATAGGGTCCTTGGGTCCCTAGTGGTAAGCAATCGTCTCGTAGATCGTGATTTGTTGCCTATAGCTTTGAAGTTAGCGTGCTTACCTCCATTGGAGTTGTGGTGGCCGACATCCTCTTCATCGGACTAGTCGAAAGGTACGTAACAAAAAATTTTGATTTTTTCATTTCAGTGTAGTTTTTGCTTCTGACCTAGGGTTACCGATTGTTGCCACTCAATGACCGAATATGAGGATATCCTTGATGAACGAAATCTAAGTGTCATTTTTCCATCAGTTTCGAATAATTTTTGTTTGATGGTTCCTAAGTTCGGGATGGCTCCGAAAAGATCATCTTCAAAGGAAGCTGCTGCTAAAAATTCAAAGCAACATCAAGGTCCTGGGAGAAGTCATGGGAAAAAACAACAACCACAACGAAAAATCAAATTGCCAAATGAGTATATGAGTTTTGCCAACAGAGGTCGAACTAAACGAATGAACTGGAAAAGTAGCCTTTGCCATTTCAAAAATTTTATAGATTCTGTTCCACCCACGCCAATACAAGAACAATTGCTTCGACAAACACCCTTTTCATGGTCCTCGACCTCCCCACTAGTTCTTGTGTAAGATCTCAGGTTCAAAATATGTTTGATAATTGGGATGAAGAAGAAAAGAGCTTGTGTTCCATGGGAAAAAACTCAATTTCACAAAGGTTGACCTATCACTTATTCTAGGGCTACCTGACAATGGAGAGGTAATCCAACTTGATTTCAATGAGGCCTCTAGCCCACTGTACAAGGAATATTTTTGAAGATTCCAGTTGTTCTGCAAAGCATTTGGAGAAACTGATAACGAAGTCTACATCAATGACAAGCTGTACTGTCAGATGTATATACTGTATTTTTTTTCCCACAGTTCTTTTTTGTGGTACAAGCAGCACAC
>JAGFNQ010007831.1:128465-172204 GCA_024364735.1 Boesenbergia rotunda | reverse complement strand
AAATGCAACTCCAGACCAGTTTCCTGAGTTGCTCAACCTGCTGAAGACTGTAGAGCCTTCTGTGAAGCAGGATCAAAGACGGTACTGTTAGTTGGTTCCTCGAAGAAAGGTTCTAAGAGGAAGGCCAAAGAACAGAATAAGGGAAAGAAGAAAAAGGCCAAAAAGACTGAAAAGACCCAAAAGGCACTTGCCATCATGTGGCAAGGAGGGTCACTGGCGAAGAAACTGCAAGGTTTATCTTGAGTCCTTGAAGAAAAGGCATCCGATGCCCCATCCTCTTCAGGTATCTTCGTTATTGAATGTCACTCTATTTCCTCAAATACCTGGGTACTTGATACTGGGTGTAGCTCACATATATGTAATGACATACAGGGGCTAAGGAATAGAAGAAGACTCGTCAAGGGAGAAGCGAATTTGCGAGTTGGAAATGGAGCAAAGATTGCTGCTGTTGCCATCGGAACATATTTGCTAAAGCTCCCTACTGGACGTGTCTTAGAATTGGATAATTGTTATTTTGTTCCTTCGTTAATAAAGAACATTGTATCTATTTCATGTTTGAATGAAAAGGTTATCATTTAACTTATAGTAATAATTGTTGTTACATAACTTTAAATGACGTCTTTATGGGAATGGAACTTTGTGCAATGGTATCTACACGTTAGATTTATTCGGTGACGTTTTCATATCGAAGTTAGCAACAAACGTGCTCGAATAGATAATCGAATAGACTCCTACACTTGGCATTGGCGTCTTGGCCATGTAAGTAAGAAACGCATGACCGAATTACACCGATGTGGAATTCTGGAAACATTTGAACCCGGTTCATTTGATACATGCGAATCATGCTTAAAAGGTAAGATGACCAAATTACCCTTTTCTGGAAAAGGTAATCCAGTGGGAGAATTGCTTGGTCTAATACATACTGATGTATGTGGACCAATGTCAACTCTTGCACAAGGAGGCTATAGCTACTTCATCACCTTTATCGATGATCACTCACGATTCGGGTATGTGTTCTTGATGAAACACAAATCTGAAGCCTTTGAGAAATTCAAAGAGTTCAGAAATGAAGTAGAGAAACAGCTTGGCAAAAGTATTAAGATACTTCGATCCGATTGGGGTGGTGAATACTTGAGTCAAGAGTTTCAAGATTATCTTAGGGACAATGGGATATTGTCCCAATGGACTCTGCCGTATACACCACAGCATAATGGTGTATCTGAGAGGCGCAACCGAACCTTGATGGACATGGTTAGGTCGATGATGAATCATGCAACTCTTCCAAAATCCTTTTGGGGCTATGCACTTAAGACAGCTGTTTACTTGCTAAACAGAGTCCCGACCAAGGTAGTCTCTACTACTCCATATGAGACGTGGAATAGTAAGAAACCCCACTTAACTCACCTTAAGATATGGGGTTGTCCCACTTATGTGAAGTGGACTGTATCAGACAAACTGGATGCTAAGTCTGATAAATGTCTATTTATTGGATACCCTAAGGAAACGAAGGGTTACCAATTCTATCATCCCTTGGAACAAAAGGTGTTTGTTTCAAGGCATGCTGTATTTCTGGAAAAAGAATTTCTTTTACAAGAAAACAGTGGGAGTGGCATTGAACTTGATGAAGTTCAAGAAACTCCAATAGACATTACAGAGACACCTAGTCTAGACCCACAACCAATAATTCATGATGATGAGCTATCAGTTGAACCTAAAACAACACCACCTCTTCGTAGATCTGATAGGACACGCAATATTCCAGAGAGATACGGATTTCTCATAAGTGAATCGAACGACGTGTTGCTCATAAGCGATGACGAACCTATCAGTTATGAAGATGTTCTGAAAAATTCAGAAAGGGACAAATGGCTTGAAGCCATGATTTCGGAAAATGGATTCCATGTACGAAAATCAAGTATGGGACTTGGTTAACCCACCTGAAGGGATTAAACTCATAGGGTGCAAGTGGGTTTTCAAGAAGAAAACCGACATGGAAGGTAATGTTGTTACCTTTAAGGCTAGATTAGTGGCAAAAGGATATCGTCAGAAACAAAGAATTGATTATGACGAAACATATTCGCCAGTAGCTATGCTTAAATCCATTCGGATGCTCCTAGCCATAGCAGCTCATTATGATTATGAGATATGGCAAATGGATGTGAACACAACTTTCCTTAATGGAAACCTGCTTGAGGATGTATACATGATACAACCTGAAGGTTTCACATCGGTTGATAAAACCAAAGTATGTAAGCTTCGACGATCCATATATGGACTGAAGCAAGCATCCAGGAGCTGGAACATCCGTTTTGATGAGACAATCAAACAGTTTGATTTCTCACAAAATCCTGACGAACCTTGTGTGTACAAGAAGGTTAGTGGGAGTGCAATCGTATTCCTAGTATTATATGTCGATGACATATTACTTATAGGAAACGATATATCAGTCTTACAGACAGTTAAAATTTGGTTGTCCAAAATTTTCTCCATGAAAGACCTGGGAGAAGCAACCTATATCCTTGGGATTAGAATCAATAGAGATAGATCAAAACGGTTGCTTGGTCTTTCGCAGTCCACGTATATAAACCGAGTGCTAAAAAGGTTTAGCATGTCGGAATCCAAGAAAGGTTACCTTCCCATCAGGCATGGGATGAACCTTTCAAAGTCTATGTGTCCACGCACAGAAGACGAGAGGATTGGCATGAATAAGATTCCTTATGCATCCACGATAGGATCTATCATGTATGCTATGTTATGTACAAGGCCCGATGTATCGTATGCTCTGAGTATCACAAGCAGATACCAGTCGGATCCAGGAATGGATCATTGGGCGGCTGTCAAGATAATCCTTAAGTACTTAAGAAGAACTAAGGATGTGTTCCTAATATATGGAGAAGGAGATATGGTAATACGTGGGTATACAGATGCCAGTTCCCAGACAGATAAGGATGACTCCAAATCGCAGTCTGGATACGTATTTACTTTGAATGAAGGTGCAGTATGTTGGAAAAGTTCCAAACAAGACACCGTAGCGGATTCTACCATGGAAGCGGAATATATCGCAGCTTCGGAAGCAGCAAAGGAAGCAGTCTGGATCAAGAAGTTTATCTCCGAACTTGGTGTGGTTCCAACCATTGATGAAGCAGTGCCGGTTTACTGCGACAACAATAGAGCTATTGCACAAGCAAAGGAACCAAGGTCTCATCAGCGATCCAAACACGTGCTTCGCCGCTATCATCTGATCAGAGAGATTATAAGTAGGAATGATATACAAATTGAGAAAATTCCCACTGAAAGGAATTTAGCGGATCCTTTAACTAAGGCCTTGCCTCAGAACAAGTTTGAGGGTCATGTTAGAGCCTGTGGTATTGGATATCGTAGCAATTGCCATTAGGCCAAGTGGGAGTTTGTTAGTGCTATGAGAGAAGTGTCCTAAGGCAATCGCCTTATGATTGTAAACATTTATTTTAATAAATGATAATTCACTATTTGAGTATACATGTTTGTGTATTTGATTGGGATCTTAAACTCATCTACTGAATGTCCGCAATACAATTCACAGCATAAGAGAATTTGTGATGGGATCACAACTTGTGATTATCTCTACATGTGCAATTGTGAAGTATTGAAAATATCCCTAGTCGATGAATTGATGAAAACAGACACTATCAATTCTGTTGAGACTAGCATGGGTTATTCTCTAATCAGCTGATTCTCACTGGCTGGTGACATTGGGATGTCCGGAGATAAACATGGATGCTAGTTAAGGGAACTAGTTCATTGGAGTGACTAGCTGTAAAACTTCATATGGTAATCTATATAGATATGTCAATGAAGTTCTTACTGCAGCTTAAGTGCGATGTTCCTTTGACTTGCGGTGTTCAAGTCATCTTGGTCATCGAGACTTATACTTTAACATCTTAAGCAAGCATCTCCAAGGAGGTGTGGACCCAGGATGATTGGGTATAAGCCGAAGTGCCCGAAGATGTTTGAACAGCCTACAAAGGATTCACCACTCCTTGCGAGGAGATGTATACCCAGGCCTATCGTCGGATTGTTACTCAAAGCCTCTAGCCAGAGCATATCATGTTTAGAGTATGAGTCTCTTACACACATGAGAGTAATTAGAAATCCAAAGGACGAGAAAGACACTACTTGGGCTAGGTGTGACGTAGTCAGTCTAGTGGGGACTGACACAAACAGACCATGTCCTGAACCAAGTGGGTATAAGATGGTGAAGGGAATGAGGCACGATTCATTAGAGCTGCTGAAGGGTTTCAGAATTATTTCTGAGGTCAACCGTTGATCTTTCGATTAATTGGGGGTCATGATGTACTACTAGGTGCCACTCATGATCGTTCTATAATTGGTTGATTATAGACGGCCAACATAAATCGAAAGCCTATTTAGTCACACGCACTACGAGTAATCCGAAGGATTTAAAACGAGTTGAAAATTAGATTTTCCGACCAAGAGAAATAAGTCGAATCTGAGTTAATCAGAGGCGCAACGAAAGCTTAAAATGGCTAAGTCTTTTAAAGGCTTATTGGGCGAATTAAATGAGTTTAATTCGCGATGGGATCGGCTCGGTTTGGCCGACCAAAGAGGGTGCCAACCCTCTTTGGTTTGGCCGACCACAACAAAGGGGAGAAACCAATTAATTTGGTTTAAATTATAAAATAAATCAAGCGCGATTTGTTTTATAAAATTATGGATAAATAAATTTGTTTTCATGGAAATTAAAATAAACTTTAAATGGTTTATTTTTATTTTAAAATCAATTATGAATTGATTTTTCCATGATAAGAAAAATTTATATAATAAATTTATTCTTTTTATGGAAATTAAAATGAACCATGGATTTGTTTATTTTATTTTATAAAATCAATTATGAATTAATTTTTCCATGATAAGAAAAATTTATATAATAAATTTATTCTTTTTATGGAGATTAAAATAAACTTTAAATGGTTTAATTTTATTTTATAAAATCAATTATGAATTGATTTTTCCTTGATAAGAAAATTTATATAATAAATTTTATGAAAATTTATTCCATAATAAAAGGAGAGATGTATTTGTTTTATTATAAAGTTATTTATAATAAAACTTGGCTCAAACGGATTAATTCATAAAAAAATTTATAGGATAAATTTCTTATGAAAATTTCGTTAAGAGGGAGACTTGGCAAGGGAGAGACTACTATATAAAGGAACCAAGGCTAGGCTTGAATTCCTCAATTGAGTTATCAAGAGATTAATTCTCTCGCTCTCTCTCTCTCCTTTATTCTCTCCCTCTCTTCCCTTAGGGTCGGCGCCCACTTCCTCCCCTTCCAAGGGATTGGCGTGAGCAACATCCACCAAGGAGGAGCCAAAGAAGAAGAAGAAGAAGCGGATCGCAACTCCTTCCTTGCCGGAATTTAGATTCCGTTTCTTCGTGGTTAGTTTCCTTTCTTCTCTCTTGATCTTCTAGTTGTGCCTTTAGAGAATCTAGTAGTTTTCGTCGGCACAAAACTCGTGACTTTGCGAAGTCATCCCGAAGAGAACTCGGCGTGGACGCGAATAAAGGCGGAGCTTCCAAGGGACGCTACGGTTGGATCTCGTCCCTTACTTCGAGTTACTCGAGGTACTAAGTAAATTAGTTTACTTTTCCGCAAAGTTTTAATTTATGATCATGTCCACACATCATAAGGTTGCATGCTAGATACGTGGTTAAAATAATTTGAGAAATTATTTTATGCTAATTCTTCCGTTGCACGTAAAAATTTAAAATTTTACGAACCCGTATCCTTGTCAACATGCACCCGGTCCCAACACGTCCTACAACACAATCCTGGGGCCCCTAGCACTCAGCGTATTCCAGGTGGTGGTCTCGGTCTACCACCAAAAGATCAAGTTCCCTGTGGGCAATCAGGTGGGCGAGGTCAAGGGAGATCAGTTAGCTTTTCGATGATGCTACAGCGGGGAGGTCAGGTCTGAAGCCCTCAAGAACACGAAGGCTCACGAAGCTCTACAAATCGACCTTGCCAACCCCCGAGTGGAGGAAGGACTCAAAGAAGAATGGGAGGTCGAAAGCGAAGAGGTCCAGATCCACCCTCAATAGACGGGGGGAGTTACAAGGAGTGTTGATGACCTCGCACCGGAGCTGAGAAACCGTCTAATCTACTGCTTGCAAAGCCATCGGGATGTGTTTGTGTGGGCTGCCGAGGAGATCAATGGTGTCCCCCAGCTTTGGCCATGCATCGCTTGCATGTGACCCCTGATGCTCGACCGGTGAAGCAAAGGCTAAGGCATTTCACACCCGAGCAGGACAAGGTTATCAGAGAATAAGTCAACAAGTTGTTGGGAGCCGGGCACATAAGAGAAGTTTAGTTCTCGGCTTGGTTAGCTAATGTAGTCCTTGTCTCTAAGCCAGGGGTAAATGGTGGGGCTGTATTGATTTTAGAGATTTGAATAAAGCCTGCCCTAAAGACTGCTACCCCTTGCCTCGGATAGACCGGCTAGTGGATTCTACTTCCGGTTGTAATTTTATTTCGATGTTGGATGCTTATCAAGGATACCATCAAGTTCCCCTCACCCCTGAAGTCCAAGAGAATGTCAGTTTCGTGATGGCAGATGGAACTTATTGTTATAACATCCTGCCGTTTGGGTTGCGTAACGCCGGAGCGACCTATCAGTGGATGATAGATAAGGTTTTCCGACACCAGATAGGGAGGAACATCGAGGTATATATAGATGACATCCTGGTCAAGACTGACAAGAGAAAAGACATGATAGCCGACTTGGAAGAGATGTTCGCTACCCTGAGGGCCAACAAGCTAAAGTTGAACCCCACTAAGTATCTGTTTGGGGTGAAGAGTGGCCGGTTCTTAGGATATATAGTGACGGAGAGGAAAATCTAGGCTAATTCAGAAAAAGTAAAGACTATTCTGGACATGTCATCTCCTCGCAACTTCAAGAAGGTACAATGGTTGAATGGCAGAATTACAGCCCTATCCAGGTTCATCTCCAAGTCTGCCAACAGGACCTTACCATTCTTCAAGATTCTGAGAAAGGCAGTCAAGTTTGACTGGGATGACCAGTGTGAAAAGGCTTTTGCAGATCTGAAAACCTATCTCGCCGGATTCCCCATCCTTTACAAGCCAGTGGAAGGGGAGGCACTGTTCGTCTACCTGTCTGTAGCTGAACAAGCGGTGGGCTCTGCTCTCATCCGAGAAGAAGGCACTGTGTACTACCCAATATACTTCTTCGGACACCTCCTAAAAGACACAGAGACACGATATACTACGATGGAGAAGTTGACCTATGCTCTGGTATTAATGGCCTGAAGGCTCCGTCCATTCTTCTTAGCATATCCTATCATGGTTCTCACGAACAGCCTGCTCAGACGAGTCCTCACCAATCTGGAAGCTTTGGGTCGGCTGATCAAATGGACAACAGAGTTGAGCAAGTACGGGATCGAGTACCAGCCTCGTACTGTCATTAAGGCACAAGTTTTTTCGGATTTCATGCTCGAGGCTGTGCTAGAGCCAGAAGCCGAAGGAGTTTGGAAGATCTATGTGGATGGGTCGTCCAATAGTAAGCATAGCGGAGTCGGAGTGCTGATGGTGTCCCCTGGGGGAGATACGTTGTATTTATCTATCAGACTTCACTTCCGAGCCACCAACAATGAAGCCGTGTATGAAGCAATCATAGTCAGGTTACAAGCAGCCAAGCACGTGGGAGCTGCTCGAGTTATCCTGCATTCAAACTCCCAGCACGTTGCCTAGCAAATGAGAGGCGACTACGTAATAAAGTGTGAGCGCCTACAAAGTTATGTAGTCATGTATGAGCAGCTGAGATCCTCTTTCACAAAGGTTATTCTGCAAAAAAATCTCCTGGGCAGACAATGTCAAAGCGGACCAGTTTGCCGAGTTGGCTAGCTCCATTTCCTCATGGACGTTGGACGAACCCAGTACTTCGGAAGGAACAATAGTTCAGATCGAAGAAGAAGCCGAAGGCTCTACATTAACCGATTGGAGACAACCCTATGTAGAGTTCCTATGCAGTGGGAACATGCTGGTTGACGATAAAGGCACCCGACTATTCCGTCACCGTGCTTCTAAATTTATGCTAGTTGGAGATCAAATGTACAAGAGAGCTTTAGCCCGACCATTACTCAAGTGTATCGGGCTAGAGGAAGCCGACTACATCATGCGAGAAGTTCACGAAGGCATCTACGGGAGCCACATTAGGGGAAGATCCCTGTCTAGGAAGATCATTCTGGCAGGATACATTTGTCAAACATTGCAGGCCGATGCCCTCAAGTTCGTAGCTAGATGTGAGGTCTGTCAAAGACATCAATATATCACTCACCACCCGACTGAGCCACTGCGAGTCTCCACAGTGTCTTGCCCATTTGATCAGTGGTGAATGGATATTATGGGCCCCATTCCAGTCGAGCCCCAACAGAAGAAGTTCTTACTAGTCCTGGTAGACTATTTTTCAAAATGGGTGGAAGCTGAGCCTCTTGCACACATCACGGAAGCCACAGTGATGAAGATCCTATGGAGAGACATCGTCTACTGTTACGGGATCCCTCACAAATTGGTATCGGATAACGATAGACAATTTGTCGGACGCAAACTCAAAGAATGGTGTGATGGGTTGGGTATTCGACAAGCCTTCACTTCGGTTGCCTACCCCCAAGGCAATGTCCAAGCCGAAGTTGTCAACAGAGAGATCGTCAGGGGGCTCAAGATAAAGCTGGACCATGTCGGAGGCAGCTAGGTAGAAGAGCTCCCAAGCATTCAATGGTCCTACCGCACGACTCTCAGGGAAGGGACAGGACAGAGCCCTTTCAACCTGGTGTATGGCATGGAGGTTGTAATCCCGGTGGAAGTAGATGAAGAGTCAACTCGGCGACAACACTACAACAAGGAGGAAAATGATCAGGAGTGGCTGATCAACCTAGATTTTATGTCAGAGGTCCAGGATAATGCAGCCACCCGACTTATAGCATATAGACAACGCATGCAGCAAGTGTACAATCGCCGAGTAATCGCTCAAATCTTTCAAGTCAGGGACAAAGTCTGGAAATGACTCAAGCCCGTAGGCGAGCCAGAAAAACTCGAGTCACAGTGGGGCGGACCTTACATGGTCATCAAAAAGCTAGCTGGAGGTAGCTACTATCTACAATACGACAAGGGCAAGAAGCTGGAGAGGCCATGACATGCCAACTATCTTCAACCATATCGCACCGGTGAGATTTGTGAGATATAATATATACTTGTTTATGTATTCCTGCTACCTTGCAGTGTCAATCATAAAATAAACAAGGCATTTCATCATGAAGAGTCAATACATTTGTCTAAAACCCTACTACCTCGCGGTACTACGGATGCCCGAGGTGAGTAGGCCTAATCGTGGTGCTGCGGATGCCCGACCAAAAGCTGCTAAAATCCTACTACCTCGTGGTGCTGCAGATGCCTGAGGTGGCTATGCCTGGTCATGGTGCTGCGGATTGTTGGGACCGGGTGCATGTTGACAAGGATACGGGTTCGTAAAATTTTAAATTTTTACGTGCAGCGGAAGAATTAGCATAAAATAATTTCTCAAATTATTTTAACCACGTATCTAGCATGCAACCTTATGATGTGTGGACATGATCATAAATTAAAACTTTGCGGAAAAGTAAACTAATTTACTTAGTACCTCGTGTAACTCGAAGTAAGGGGACGAGATCCAACCGTAGCGTCCCTTGGAAGCTCCGCCTCTATTCGCGTCCACGCCGAGTTCTCTTCGGGATGACTTCGCAAAGTCACGAGTTTTGTGCCGATGAGAACTACTAGATTCTCTAAAGCACAACTAGAAGATCAAGAGAGAAGAAAGGAAACTAACCACCAAGAAACGGAATCTAAATTCCGGGAAGGAAGGAGTTGCGATCCGCTTCTTCTTCTTCATCTTTGGCTCCTCCTTGGTGGATGTTGCTCACGCCAACCCTAGGTTGTGTGATGATGGTGCACCGGCCCTAGGAGAGGTGGACGCCGGCCCTAGGAGGAGTTAGGGGCGCCGGCCCTAGGAGGAGGAGAGGGGGAGAGAATAAGAGAGAGAGGGAGAGAACTACTAGATCTTGATAACTCAATTGAGGAATTCAAGCCTAGCCTTAGTTCCTTTATATAGTAGTCTCTCCCTTGCCAAGTCTCCCTCTTAACGAAATTTTCATAAGAAATTTATCCTATAAATTTTCTTATGAATTATTTCGTTTAAGCCGAGTTTTATTATAACTAACTTTATAATAAATCAAATATATCTCTCCTTTTATTATGGAATAAATTTTACAAGAAATTTATAAATTTTCTTATTATGGAAAAATCAATTCATAATTGATTTTATAAAATTAAAATAAACCATTCCATGGATCATTTTAATTTCCAAAAAAAAGAATAAATTTCTATAAATTTATTTATATAAATTTCTTTATACAAATTTATTTATCCATAATTTATAAAACAAATCGCGCTAGATTTATTTTATTAATTAAACCAAATAAGTTGGTTTCTCCCCATGGTTGTGGCCGGCCAAACCAAAGAGGGTTGGCACCCTCTTTGGCCAGCCAAACCGAGCCGAACCCATCGCGAATTAAACTCATTTAATTCGCCCGATAAGCCTTCAAAAGACTTAGCCATTTTAAGTTTCCGATGCACCTCTGATAAATTCAGATTCGACTTATTTCTCTTGATTGGAAAATCCAATTTTCAACTCGTTTTAAATCCCTCGGATTACTCGTAGTGCGTGTGACTAAATAGGCTTTCGATTTATGTTGGCCGTCTATAATCATCTAATTATAGAACGATCATGAGTGGCACCTAGTAGTACATCATGACCCCCAATTAATCGAAAGACCAACGGTTGATCTCAGAAGTAATTCTGAAACCCTTCAGCAGCTCTAATGAATCGTGCCTCATTCCCTTCACCATCTTATACCCACTTGGTTCAGGACATGGTCTATTTGTGTCAGTGCCCACTAGACTGACTACGTCACACCTAGCCCAAGTAGTGTCTTTCTCATCCTTTAGACTTCTAATTACTCTCATGTGTGTAAGAGACTCATACTCTAAACATGATATGCTCTGGCCAGAGGCTTTGAGTAACAATCCGACGATAGGCCTGGGTATACATCTCCTCGCAAGGAGTGGTAAATCCTTTGTAGGCTGTTCAAACATCTTCGGGCACTTCGGCTTATACCCAATCATCCTGGGTCCACACCTCCTTGGAGATGCTTGCTTAAGATGTTAAAGTATAAGTCTCTATGACCAAGATGACTTGAACACCGCAAGTCAATGGAACATCGCACTTAAGCTGCAGTAAGAACTTCATTGACATATCTATATAGATTACCATATGAAGTTTTACAGCTAGTCACTCCAATGAACTAGTTCCCTTAACTAGCATCCATGTTTATCTCCGGACATTCCAATGTCACCAGCCAGTGAGAATCAGCTGATTAGAGAATAACCCATGCTAGTCTCAACAGAATTGATAGTGTCTATTTTCATCAATTCATCGACTAGGGATATTTTCAATACTTCACAATTGCACATGTAGAGATAATCACTAGTTGTGATCCCATCACAAATTCTCTTATGCTGTGAATTGTATTTCGGGCATTTAGTAGATGAGTTTAAGATCCCAATCAAATACACAAACATGTATACTCAAATAGTGAATTATTATTTATTAAAATAAATGTTTACAATCATAAGGCGATTGCCTTAGGACACTTCTCTCATAGCACTAACACGGATGCCCAACCAAGAGCTGCTAAACCCCTACTACATCATGGTGATGTGGATGCCCAAGATGAGTAGGCCTGGTCGTGGTGTTGTGGATGCCCGACCAGGAGCTGCCAAAACCCTAGTACCTTGCAGTTCTGCGGATGCCCGAGGTGAGTAGGCTTGGTCGTGGTGCTGCGGATGCCCGACCAGGAGCTACCAAAACCCTACTACCTCACAGTGCTGCGAATGCCCGAGGTGAGTAGGCCTAGTTGTGGTGCTGCGGATGCCCGACCAGGAGTTGTCTAAAACGCTACTACCTTGCGGTGCTGCGGATGCCCAAGGTGAGTAGGCTTGGTCATGGTACTGCGGATGCCCGATCAGGAGCTGCTAAAATCCTACTACCTCACGGTGCTGCAGATGCCCGACATGAGTAGGCCTGGTCGAGGTGCTGCGGATGCCCGATCAGGAGCTGTCGAAACCCTATTACCTCGCGGTGCTACAGATGCTCGAGGTGAGTAGGCCTGGTCGTGGTGCTGTGGATGCCCAACCAGGAGTTGTCTAAACCTTACTACCTCACGGTGCTGCGGATGCCCGAGGTGAGTAAGCCTGGTCGTGGTATTGCGGATGCCCGACCAGGAGCTGCCAAAATCTTACTACCTCGCGGTGCTGCGGATGCCCGAGGTGAGTAGGCCTGGTTGTGGTGCTACGAATGCCCGACCAAGAGTTGCTAAAATCCTACTACCTCATGGTGCTGCGGATGCCCGAGGTGAGTAGGTCTGGTCATGGTGATATCGATTCCCGACCAGGGGCTGCCGAAACCCTACTACCTTGCGGTGCTGCGGATGCCCGAGGTGAGTAGGCCTAGTAATGGTGCTGCAGATGCCCGACCAGGAGCTATCTAAACCCTACTACATTGCGGTGCTACGAATGCCCGAGGTGAGTAGGCCTGGTCGTGGTGCTGCGGATGCTCGACCAGGAGTTGCCAAAACCCTACTACCTCGCGGTGTTGTAGATGCCCGAGGTGAGTAGGCATGGTCGTGGTGCTGTGGATGCCCGACCAGGAGCTATCTAAAACCCTTCTATCTCGCGGTGCTGCGGATGCCCGAGGTGAGTAGGCATGGTCGTGGTGCTGCGGATGCCCAACCAAGAGCTACTAAAACTCTACTACCTCGCGGTGTTGCGGATGCCCGAGGAGAGTAGGCCTGGTCGTAGTGCTGCGGATGCCCGACTAGGAGTTTCTAAAACCCTACTACCTCACGGTGATGCAGATGCCCGAGGTTAGTAGGCTTGGTCGTGATGCTGCGAATGCCTGACCAAAAGCTGTCTAAACTCTACTACCTCACGGTGCTGCGGATGCCTGAGGTGAGTAGGCCTGGTCGTGGTGCTGCGGATGCCTGACCAGAAGTTGCCAAAACCCTACTACCTCGCAGTGCTATCGATGCCCTAGGTGAATAGGCCTGTCATGGTGCTGCGGATGCCCGACCAGGTCTGACTAAACCCTACTACCTCGTAGTGCTGCGGATGCCCGAGGTGAGTAGGCATGATCGTGGTGCTATGGATACCCGGGCAAGAGCTAAAAAATCCCTACTACCTCTAACCATGAACCCGAGGAGGGTTTGTCTGAATACAGAGGGGGAGGGAAACCAACACGTAGTTGACTAGATATAAAAGAACACCATCGGACATTGAAGACAAACACGATATTTAATCATTGCTAGAGGACCCATATTACAGAGGTAACAAGCTTTCTTTTACTTCTGAGTAGGATACATTGAGTATAACAGCCTAAAGAAATACAAAATACAAGGGTGCATGGGGGATACAACCATTAGACCCCGCAGAGGAGGCTGCTCCTTTGTCCGGACTCTCCTCTATTGCCTTGTCATCTCCTTTTGGCCGTCGAGCTATGACTCATCTTGCTTTGTCATCTCCTTTTGGCCGTCGAGCTATGACTCGTCTTGCTTTGTCATCTCCTTTTGGCCGCTGAGCTAGGAGTCGTCTCCTTATAGCTGCTGAGCTGAAAGTCATCTTCACTGTGGTTGTGACATCTTGGTCCTTCGTTGTGGCTATGACCTCTTGGTCCTTCACTAGAAGTAAAGTGACACTAGCTCTGAAGGCAGAAGCAGGTCGTTCAATTCCGAGTGCGTTTTTGCAAGAAGCCACAGATTAAAAGGAAACAAAATAGACTCTGGGTACACAAGGTAAAGGGACGAAAAATGTTCCATTCAAAATCCTTGGTTACATTTGGTGATTACATTTGATTCACATTTGAAAACAACAAAGTAAAATATAAAAAGAGGCAGCAACTACAGCTCTTCCCTCTTGGTCGATGCTCATCTCGGCCTGGTCTTCTCGGCCTGCTCGTCTCAGCCTGGCCCTTCCCTCTAGGTCGCTTGCTCCTCGGGCTAGAGAAGAACACATGAATGCATAGGGGGCAAGCGTACAAAAAAGAGTAACACCCAAGACAAAGCATGCAAAAATGTGTTCATTTAATTCATATGATTATATATTGAATACATCATAAAAAAGAAAAAGTATAAGAAGTAAAAAAGAAGATATAAGACACAAGTTTGGGAAGAGCTCTTATATATCCTTCTCTTCAGGCGAGAGCTCATCCCAAACCTGGCCGACGCTTAAGGCGCTTAGGTATGCATCTGGTTTCAGCATTGGGCTTTCTGGAGTAGATTGATGGCACCATTGAAGCCCTATTTTAGGCACTTCAAGACTTGCCCAGCTAGGATGTCATCGAATTCATCAAACTGCAAAAACCTGGCCTTGAACTATGCTCCAGCCTCGGTCAATTGAGCTGCCTTATCGGTCTTGTATCTTTGCAGTTCAGCTTCAACCTCATCCTTGGCAGACTTCAATTGGGCCACCTCCCAAGATATCTGGTCATGAACATCTAATGCTTCCTTGAGTTTTTGGGAGGTGGCCGAAACTTTGGCCTTAGCTCGAGCAGCGCCCTCATGAATATCGGATACGTGTGCAGCCGTTGGCTTTATTACAGATTCTTTCTCGGCTAGCTGACGCTCCTGCTCCTTTATCCGACTGTTCAAGGTCTCTGCCAAAGACTCCAGGAGCTAGACGCTTGCAGATAGTTTCTTCTCCTGGGCCTGGAGCTGCTCCTACTCCTGGGTCAGCGTGTGTAGGTCGTTGAAGAGAGCCTTGTTCTTCTCCGACAACAAGCACTCCCTTTAGTGGTAGTCGTGTAGGGCCTCCTCGGAGGTCAGTAGAGTGTCGAGGCAGTGCTCCACCTTCACCCTTAAGGCCCTGCTGACCTCTAGCTACGGGCGACCTGCCTCGCATCACCCCCGATCCCCGTAGGGGACATGTCATCAGAAGGGGGGATGCGCTGGAGGGCAGGCTCCTCGAAGGGTGCGGTCAACGGGCCTGGGATGTCTCTTGGGCCGGGGACGTCCTCCTCTGAGCTAGATGCTACCTCAGAGCTGTGGCTCTTGGAGGAGACGGCCTTCAGTTGCATAGATTGCTGACCGCTGGAAGCCGCCTTCTTCGCCGCTTGGACCTTCTGGCGTGAGCACAAGCTCATTGTGCAGGGTTTATAGCGAGCCACCTCCTTGCCTCGCCTGGTGTCCGAACCATCGGTCGGGGTGGCTGGGGCAGCTTGGCGTCCCGGAGTGGAGGAGGGCATCTTCCTGATGCGCTTGGACAGTGGCATCCCATCGTCCTCCTCGATGATGGGTTGAAGCTCTGAAGGGGTGAGTTTCCTCAACCTCATTAGAGGAGACGGCTTCTGGGCGAGCTACTTCCGCCTAACCTTATCGGCTGCTTCAGTGCCACCAGGCCAGCTTGACGTGCAGGCACGACCTCCTCGCCTCCCGCCTTGATGAGGGAGGAGGAGGAATCACCTTCAGGCTCGGTGCGTAGCTCCGCCGTTCCCGGGTCCAGGGACTGCTCCGGTGCTTCTTGGTCCGAGGCTGCTCTACCACATCTTTAGAGCCCTCATCAGGCTCGTCCACCAATATGGGGGAAGCCTACGTAGGAACCAGGGTCTGCTCGTTAGCCTGCTCCCATTTTAGAAGTCGGCTCATTGCCCGGGAAAACATGATGTCTCCTGCAAGATAAAAACAAACAGATATCAATTCAAATCAACAAAGTATTTAAAAGAAATGAGAACTTACGAAGGTTGGCGCTAAGGCTCATGACTTTAGGGCTGAGCTCGGCCCGGTACAAGAGTTCCTCGTACTGCACTAGACCGGGGCGGCTGAACTTCATACCGGCTAGGATACTCCTAGCCCTCTAGTAGCACGGATCTTGTTGGAAGTCGCCAAGGTCCGGGATGGTTGGTAAGCTCTCCCTCCAGCGGATGGGGCTGAAAAGATGCTGGGGAAGTCGAATGAATAAGAAACGTTCCTTCCATCCCTTGTGGGAGGAAGGAAGACATCCTAAAAACCTATGGCTACGGCGAGCCGTGAAACTGAAGACCCCCCTAGACGCTGAGGTGGGGAGGAAGAAAAAGTGGAAGACCCGGAAAGTCAAGGGGATGTCGAAAAGTTTGAAGAGGATAAATGCCCCGCCCATCTGAGCAAAGGCGCTGGAAGCCATATCAAAATATGAGGAGATATTCATGAAAAATGGAGGTGGGGGGAAGCGTAGTCCTAGTTCTACTTGCCCTAGGAAGAAGGTAAAGAAGCCTAGGGGAGGTTCTATCGGTGACTGACCTATCCTAGGGACTTCTACCTCCAAGTCCGTCGGAATACCGTGTGTTTCGCAAGCGGCTCGGAGGGTCTCTGACCTAACTCTAGACGAAATGGTCTCGTACCATTCTGGGTGATAGGTCTATTCCCCCGCACGTCTCTCTTCCTCGCCTCTAGTCTTGTTCTTCTTCCCTACTTGACTCATGGTGATGAATGAAGGAAGAAGAGAAAAGAAAATAACTTACACTTGAAGAAGAAGCAGTAGCAAGATGAATAGATGGCGAACAAAAACTCTGATAGTAAACAAGACAAGAAGGTGGAAGGGCGTTGTTGCATCTACTTTTATAGAGGAGAGATCGCCCTCGTGTAGGCAAGGGGAGCACGGCACGTAGACGGCGATGGTAGCTCATCTCGAGGTGTCACCCCTCTTTACAACCGTCACTTCGTATGGCCCTACGGCGGATATCAGCGGGAGATCACGCAGAAAAAGGAGGAATACATGGCGAGGCTATATTCGCTGGGCCGCCTTGTCACCATTAAGAGACGCCATGCGCTTTTAATGTGTCATGGACAACTATCATTGCTCCACCTTGAAACTCACATAGATTTTTTTGGACTAATTCAAGAAACCACCTTGGGCCCAGGGGCGAATGTTTCGATTCCTCGAACCCGGCAGGCCGCTAAGAAATAATGGATATATGGACCCACCGATGCGTAGCTTCCCTCCATTGGGTCACTGGTCTAATCAGTCAACCACACTTCCTTCGATTAGACTTGAAGGGAGGGACTTGTGATGGGATTAAGCCTGTCAGGGTTGACATGGATCACAGGGAAGCTACGTGTCAAGGTCCACCGAACCTGACTGTCAATGTTGGGCTCCCGAGATCACCTCAGGAGGACAGACTCCCGGGACCTTTTCGGGCTGGACACGCCTGGGACCTTTCTGGTTTGGACATGCCCGGGACCATTCTAGGTCGGAGACTCCCGAAACCACCTCAGGAAGACAGGCCTCCCGAGAACACCTCGGGAGGACAGACGCCCGAGACCACCTCGGGAAGATAGGTCCCCGAGATCACCTTGGGAAGACAGATCCCCGAGATCACCTCGGGAAGATAGGCCCCCGAGATCACCTCAGGAGGGTAGGAACCCGAGACCTTCCCGGGCAAAAGGACCTCGAGGTCAACTTGGGAGAGTGGAGCCCGAAGATCATCTTATCTGATAGCCCTACCTCAACTAACCACCCCTTTTTCCGGAACAGGATCATTGGATAATTATTACCGATAATTATTGGATAATTATTGCCCATAATGCGCGGTCATTAAGGTCTTAATTATCGCAATAGCCTGGATTTAATTATCGTAGTGGCCATTATGAAGTTATATCCAATAATCGATGATTGGAGGGACGTGGAGGAGAACATGGGGACACGAGTGACCGCCACCTCAGGTATAAAAGGTGCTTCGACACTCAGGTAAAGTGAACTTTTCGGTTCTTTTCAAAACCAGACACATCTTTGTCGATTTCCTCACCTTCTTCTCAATTCATCTTTCTGACTTCAGCGTCGGAGTGAGTGATGGCCCCCGAAATACTAGATTAAATTGTCACGAAAGTGTGGGACCATCAAATTTAAATATGAATGAATACTGAAAACTCTTTTACAATCAAAAGTATGAAAATGTAATATAGGGGCCATAGGTCGTATTTTTCTCGGGGCTAGTTGTCGTGTTTGATTCGAGCTTGTGTTTATGTGTCGTTTGTGTTTTCGGGTTTCAAATAGATGTTCGGGTTTTGGTTTGCAAATTCGGAATGGAATGAAAGCACAAAGACAAGGAAGAAACTTAACCACGCAAATTTAAGTCAAGTAATGGCAATTCATGGACTCAACCAATAAGAAACCTAATCAAGCAAAAGAACTTAACCGAATGCAAGGAGTAAATAATTTTAACTCAAGTGCAAGTGTTTACTACAAATTTCATTTAACTCCAAGAATGAGACAAGCTTGATACGCAAAACAGGTGGGTTTTGTGCCAAAAGCTAATAATGAAATGCAAGGTTAAACACAAAACTTTAAACTGACCATTCCCAAGTGAAACTAATTGATTTAGCTTGGAAATCAAGCTCCTAGTGAAATGATGTTCAGGAACTAAGGAAGAAATTCAGAGTTGGACTGATTGTAGAGTTCGAATGCAAAAATTCAGATCATGCAGCAGAGATGAAGGCAGAATCAAACTCAATGGAAACAAGAATTCAGAAAGCCAACATGATGCGCAGAAATGCAGGAATGCAGAGCTGTATTTCAGAAGCCAATTAGGATGCTAAAACCAAACAAACAGCTGAATTCGATGGCTCCAAATTGATATCCCCATAAGATTCATAAGAACTATAATTCACTTGATGCAAATTCTGGAAATTGAAGGCTGAAACAGTGCAAACATGAAACTACCGAATTGCAGAAATGGGAGTTGCTACACATACAAGTTGAGCTAAACATTCAGAAATGAAATCAGATATGAAACAAACTTGGATTTACTGAGACAAAATTCAGAGGGATTAATTGAAAGTTGATACACGGATCAACTGATAAGCTGGAATTCACCGGGTTGATACGCACTTACAAACTAAGTGCAGAAAATCAAATTCGATAGCTATGGAAATGAACAAAACTGCAATATGAATTCAAAGGATTAAAACTGAGCTAGCTTAATTCAACAATCAGAAATGGCAGAAAAAGAAAACAATTGAAACGCAGCAACAAACTGATACGCGAAATCAGAAATGGCACGCAACAGGGAACTAATTTCAGAAACAAATTGAAACGAAATAAACTGATCCAATTACACTTGTTCGCTACACAAACAATCTAGCTAATAGAAACACTGAATTAGAACTCTAATTGAAGCAAAAACTATTCGGAACCGAAACATTATAGAAATTTAATCAGAATTTCAGAAACAAAATGACAGAGTTGAAATCTACTGCTAATAACCGAAATTAACTAAGCCTCAATCCAAATCTTTGCTGTCACTCAAGAATGAGCTCGAATCGAGGTGGTCACGCCTTCAGATGAAGAATTTGCTGAAGAAAACGAGAAGAAACGAAGAAGAAACCAAACGCAAACAGCTGCGGTGAGGACGCAACGAAGAGGAAATGTGTGGATTTTTTTGATTAAATACTTAATAATGGACGGCCCAGATTGATTTGGTGAATCCAACGGCTGATCTTGCTCTGATTTGATCCAAATTTTGATGATGATGATCTGAGGTCAGGATCTGCCTCGTGGTAGCTCGGATCCTCCAGATGTGCAACGGATGGTCCAGATCAACTTAGTCTTCGAATGGACGATCTAGAGCCCTCCGAGCTTGATCCAACGGTTGATTGAGCTCTGATTGGAATGAAACCTTCAGATCTTGATCATAGTGCTTGATCAACCCTAACCCTTGCTCGGATTGCTTCAGATTGTCCCGGATGGCTCAGATCTAGCCGCTCTTGAATCGGATGGCTCGGATTAATCGTAAGCTTGATAATTCGATCCGGTTCACTTCCGACTCAAGTTTGACCCAATATGCTCTAGGTCCAGGATTCTTTCATGCCTACAAAAAATATATCAGAAAATTAGTGGCCAAATAATCCAAAAATGTGTAAATTTGTAATTAAGTCCAAAATAAGAGGAAATCCTAAAACCTAGGGCAATTTCACAATTAGGCAATAGAAACATAGGTCAAATATGGATTTTAGCAACTCAAATGATCAATAAAATGGTATCTATCAACTCCCCCACACTTAAGCTTGAGCGTCTCGCGAAACTACTAAGTATGTATCCCCTAGATTTCCTTAAGCATAATTAGAAGCAAATAAAAAGAAATTACCTAAGGTTGTCAATTCTCAAAAATCTAAGCTCTATGGATTAGTATCTTGTCCTTAAATCAACAACTTAGCCTTTTCATCCATCATGAGTCATTGAGATGAATTTAAATCACTAGCCTTTCAAGGGAAGTTTTGGTGGCTCTCTCCTTAAGTTCTATGTTGATGATGGAAGTGGAGCTCACTCAAACATATATGCTTCTTGCACTACCATAGGCTTGCTTATTGTCTAATCTCAACCATTATTCATGATTAGGATCAACATCTACAAAAACAAGTGAAAACAATAGAAAATGGTGAGAAATGGAGTAAAAACCAAGAAAATGGAAAAATTGATGGAATGGGAGACTTGGTTCCTCAAAAATGTTTCCAATGTGTTTTGCCCCATCTTTACAGTCCTCTAGTGATTTCAAAAGTGTGGTGAAGTCCAATTTGAATAATTCCTTTGATTTGGATGAAAAAAAAACCTTTTTATCTCAATGTGCCATTTTCTTCAATTGTGTGCCAAATTTCTTCCTCTTTGTTTTGTTTTCTGAATTTTTTTCTCTTTCTTTCTTTCTCTACTGCAATCAGAATGATGGTGGAATTGCTTGAGGAGGGAGTTGGGCAAATTTTCCATAGCAAAATTTTTTTCTTTTTGGCACTGATTTTGTTTCTTTGTGTCCAGCTTTTGTTCAGCCCCTTTTGACTTCTGTACAGCTACATTTAGCTTCTAGCAAAGTGGCCAAATTTTCCATAGCATCAAGAAACATACTTTTCCTCTCTTTTGACATGGCATAGATTTCCTTCATTTGTGTGCCATTTGGATTACACAAAAAATTTCTTCTTCAACCCAATTCATCTTGGCTCAAAATTGTTTGGATCTTCAACTTATAATCAAGAGTCTAGATGCCTCAATTGTTTTCATCCTTTTGCTCATGCTAGGTACATGGAATTTACAAAAAAAAAAATTTCTTCGACATGAATTGCCTCTTTGATATCAAATCTTTCCAAACACACTAGTCACTCCCCCACACTTAAATCCTTGTCCGTCTTGGGCAAAATAGCATTAAGAAACATTTCAAACAACAAGTCCATAGAAAAGTGAGGGTAAGAGTAAGAAATAAGTAAAAAAAAATGGAATGAACATGATTAATGCTAAAAATTGATGTGGAAAGGGAAACAAATGGATTAGTCTCTATAGATGTGATCCAATCATTAAAATATGATTTTGAAAGAACCTAAGCAAGTTCTAGAGTTCAATAACATATGTGTATCACAAATATAAGGCTAATACTCACTAGGCAAAAATAATTCATCTCAAGTCCTCAATTAAGAATCTAAAACAAAGTAGTACTCAAGCATCTAAGAATTCATCCATGAACTCAAACCCTAAGTTTTAACAACCAAATTTAATTTATTTTCAAAAGGCTCTAAAATGCTATGAAGATAACCTAAAGGGATACATTTATTCCTAATCATGCAAAAACATGGTATTTACAATGACTCTTATTTATGTTACTCTACTCACGTATTTATTAGCAAAAACTCATTTTAAAAGTGAAACATGCAATAAAGGAGAAGGCAAGAAAAAATCAAACTCCCTTTATTTCTGGCGGTCGGAGTCTATCCAGAAACAGCCTCTATCGTGGTAGTGGAGGGGTCGGGGTATGCGGAAGAGCTTCTTTTATTTGTTCAACTTCACGGTGCATCGCTCTCCCACACTTGGACTGTACAACAATCTGTTCATGTGGCCGAAGGTTATTTAGATACAAGACCCATTTAAGAGGTAGAGTTTTTCGAATTAAAGTTAAGTCTACTCCCTCTTTATTCTTTTTGGAACACCTTCCAGGAGGTTTAGGTCTATTCAGATGAAGCATCCACTCCAATAGTCTTCTGGACCCTGCAAGGTAAGAAAGAAATGAATCCATATCAGTCTTTGTATACAATGTATTCAAAAATGTATCACATCCAATAAAATCAATTCTTGGTGCCTCAATAAATTTTTCACAATTATTTCCTACAAAATTTGCATCCAGGAACTCTACACAAACAAAGAAATCAATTTTTGGCACTTCAATAGAAATATCACAATTATTTTCCATCAAGCATGTATCAAGCAATGTGTCACAACCAATAAAATCAATTCTGGGTCTGAGATTTTCTAAAGGAAAAGAAGAAATACTTACTTGATCATGCTGAAAAATGTCTGTCGGGTCTATAAGAAATACCTCCATCTCAGGCTCAAATTCTGGTGGACATTCAACTGGAATAGGTGATCCTTGGGTACTTGCTCCAATCATGCAAGTCCCTACACTTTCTGGAAATGGTGGTGGTCCCTGGGGCTCTGTGCAATCCCCTACACCTGTAGAATAATCTCCTGTGAATGCCTCCTTAGCAATACCTGCAACAACCTTATTAAAAAGATTAGGGCTATCAAGAACAATATCATCACAAAATACAAAATAAGAAAAATCAGGTAAAGTCTCCTCTGAAATCAACTCTCCTCCCACTATATCAAATGCACCATCATCATCAATAAACTGTGCCTCAACAGTCTCATCTGCGGTGTCTATTCTCAGAATAGAGTGATCTCTCCTAGGGTCCTTCATGGTGTCGAAAATGCTAAACTGGATTACTGTGTCTCCCACCTCCATCGAAAGGGTGCCAGCATACATATCAATCTTTGTTTTGGCAGTCTTCAGAAAAGGCCTTCCAAGGATGAGTGGGGATCTGCGTGCAAGGTACTCTCCCTCCATGTCTAGAATGTAGAAGTCCGCAGGGAAAATCAACTCCTTCACTTTAACCAACACATCTTCAATAACCCCTGCCGGGCGGGTCTGACTCCGGTCTGCTAACTGAATCACAACTCCAGTGGGCTGTAGAGGTCCAATGCCAAGCATCTGGAAGACTGTCCTGGGCATGACATTAATAGAAGCTCCTAAATCAAGCATGGCATCATGTAGCGTGGTGCTCCCTATCTCACAAGATACAGTGAACATGCCAGGGTCTTCACATTTCTGAGGTATGCCATAGATAAGTGATGAAACATTCTTCCCCATGCTGACCAACTCATTTTCCTTAAGCTTCCTCTTATTAACACATAGATCTTTCAAAAATTTTGCATACTTAGGAACCTGTTTAATCATCGTCAGAAAGGGTACATTAATTTCAACTTTACTAAAAAGTTTTACCAGCTCATTGTACTCTTTTGCTTTCTCCTCCTCCACGTGTCTTTTGGTTGGAGTTCTCCCCTGTGGAAAAGGCAAAGGCACCCTAAATTCTTCCTCTTGAATCGAAGATGGAAGGGCTGAATTATGAGCTGCTGCCCTGTTTTTTGGAGCTGCTGTAAAATCTGTCTCGCCACTGATTTCTTCTCCGTTTTCCACCAAAATTGGGGAATTGCTTCAGGAGGGAGTTGGGCACGGGCTAGGGGTGGTATCCACTGAATTTGGAGTGGTTTCGGCACTGATTTGGGCTGGAAATGAACATGCTGCCCTGTTTTCAGAAAATTCAGCTCTTGGGTCATTTTGAGTTGATGCCACCTTCCCACTTCTCAAATAAATAGCACTAACATTTCCCTTTGGGTTGGGAACAGCTTGGGAAGGTAGTTGGCTTGATCCTTGAGCCTTAAGTTGATTCACATCATTAGCCAATTGTCCCATTTGCCTTCCGAGGTTTTGTATAGCTCCAATGATATCATCCTGCTGTAATTGTTGGAATTGGGGCTGTTGGGGCTGATTAGAGTTCTGAAATTGCTGTTGACTTGGCTGATAAGTAGGTTGGAATGTCGATTGAATTTGCTGAGAATTACAGCCTTGAAAATTTTGATTTTGCAGTTGAAATGGTTGTTGTGGAGATTGAAATTGATTGGGCTGAAATTCTTGGTTTTGGGGCTGAAAACTTGAGTTCCAAGGCTGGAAATTTTGCTGTGGTTGTTGAACTTGCTGCTGTAGAGGTTGGTATGGTTGTGGATAATTCATATTCCCTTGAAAACCTTGTTGAAACCCTTGAAATGGCTGCTGAAATGGTTGCTGGAAGTGCTGATTTAGGGGCTGAAAACTTCGATTTTGTTGCTGTGATTGTGGTTGTTGTTGCTGAACTTGCTGGAAAATTTGTTGGGGTTGCTGAGATTGTTGTTGTTGTGGGCCTTGTTGGTAGAAAGAATTTCCATACCTCAAATTTGGATGATCCCTCCAACCGGGGTTATAAGTAGAGGAATAAGGATTGTTTCTTGCTTGAAATTGTCCTCTTACTATTGCTGCTACTGTCTCGTCCTGTTGGAGGGTGGGGCATGAATCTGAGGTGTGCTCTTGACTAGAGCAAATGCCACACACACTCACCACTTGATTAGATTGTGGAGGTACTGAAGGATTTGAGCCTTGATTTACATTATTAACCTTCAATTCCTTAATAAGTGATGTGATCTCTGCCAATGAATTCCTTATCTCTTTCTGATCAGTGGGAACTACCTGAACTTCACCCACTCCTCTGGTGGTCAAGGCTCTGCTTCCAAATTGCTGAGAATTTTCTGTCATATTTGAAATAAGCTCTCTGGCTTGATGTGGTGTTTTGTTGACCAAGGCCCCTCCAGCTGTAGCATCAATCAAAATCCTATCCATCTGTAAGAGTCCCTCATAAAAGTACTGAATCAAAAGCTGCTCGCTGATCTGATGCTGGGGGCAACTTGAACATAACTTGTTAAATCTTTCCCAGTAATCATATAGCGTCTCGCCCACCACTTGCTGAATCCCACAGATGCTTTTTCTGATTATTGCCGTTCTGGAGGCTGGGAAATACTTTTCCAAAAATGCCTTCTTCATAGAGATCCAACTGGACACATGCCCTGTAGGTAGATAATAAAACCAGTCTTTTGCTGCTCCTGTCAATGTGAAGGGGAAAGCTCTCAGCTTGATGTCTTCTTCAGAAATGTCCTGAGGCTTCATAGTGGAGCATACAACATGAAATTCGTGCAGGTGTCTGTTGGGATCCTCTCCAGTTAATCCCTGAAACTTTGGCAGCAAATTGATAAGTCCAGATCTTAACTTAAAATTTCCCCCCAACTCTGGATAAGCTATGCTGGAGTACTGAAATGCAGCATCTGGTGCTGCGAGCTCCTTCATGGTTCTTTGGTGATCTGCCATGTCACTGCCTGAGTGAGTGAAAATAGTCTGAATATGAGGGATATCTGTAGTCTCAGAAAGAATGCCCTGAATCCTCCTAGCTCTGAAAGTCCTCTCAATCTCAGGGTCGAATTCTTCTAAATCACCACCTGAAGACCTGGTCATAAAACAAAATAAATCATAGTAAAAGTGGATAAGGATGAAACAAATAAAATCAACTCAACAGATATAGCAATAAGCACAAAAATAAATCAAGAATGATGTGAAATAAGTGCACAAGCAAAAATCAAACAAATCAACTAGTAGTTCCCCGGCAACGGCGCCAAAAATTTGATGGCCCCCGAAATACTAGATTAAATTGTCACGAAAGTGTGGGACCATCAGATTTAAATATGAATGAATGCTGGAAACCCTTTTACAATCAAAAGTATGAAAATGTAATATAGGGGTCATAGGTCGTATTTTTCTCGGGGCTAGTTGTCGTGTTTGATTCGAGCTTGTGTTTATGTGTCGTTTGTGTTTTCGGGTTTCAAATAGATGTTCGGGTTTTGGTTTGCAAATTCGGAATGGAATGAAAGCACAAAGACAAGGAAGAAACTTAACCACGCAAATTTAAGTCAAGTAATGGCAATTCATGGACTCAACCAATAAGAAACCTAATCAAGCAAAAGAACTTAACCGAATGCAAGGAGTAAATAATTTTAACTCAAGTGCAAGTGTTTACTACAAATTTCATTTAACTCCAAGAATGAGATAAGCTTGATATGCAAAACAGGTGGGTTTTGTGCCAAAAGCTAATAATGAAATGCAAGGTTAAACACAAAACTTTAAACTGACCATTCCCAAGTGAAACTAATTGATTTAGCTTGGAAATCAAGCTCCTAGTGAAATGCTGTTCAGGAATTAAGGAAGAAATTTAGAGTTGGACTGATTGTAGAGTTCGAATGCAGAAATTCAGATCATGCAGCAGAGATGAAGGCAGAATCAAACTCAATGGAAACAAGAATTCAGAAAGCCAACATGATGCGCAGAAATGCAGGAATGCAGAGCTGTATTTCAGAAGCCAATTAGGATGCTAAAACCAAACAAACAGCTGAATTCGATGGCTCCAAATTGATATCCCCATAAGATTCATAAGAACTATAATTCACTTGATGCAAATTCTGGAAATTGAAGGCTGAAACAGTGCAAACATGAAACTACCGAATTGCAGAAATGGGAGTTGCTACACATACAAGTTGAGCTAAACATTCAGAAATGAAATCAGATATGAAACAAACTTGGATTTACTGAGACAAAATTCAGAGGGATTAATTGAAAGTTGATACACGGATCAACTGATAAGCTGGAATTCACCGGGTTGATACGCACTTACAAACTAAGTGCAGAAAATCAAATTCGATAGCTATGGAAATGAACAAAACTGCAATATGAATTCAAAGGATTAAAACTGAGCTAGCTTAATTCAACAATCAGAAATGGCAGAAAAAGAAAATAATTGAAACGCAGCAACAAACTGATACGCGAAATTAGAAATGGCACGCAACAGGGAACTAATTTCATAAACGAATTGAAACGAAATAAACTGATCCAATTACACTTGTTCGCTACACAAACAATCTAGCTAATAGAAACACTGAATTAGAACTCTAATTGAAGCAAAAACTATTCGGAACCGAAACATTATAGAAATTTAATCAGAATTTCAGAAACGAAATGACAGAGTTGAAATCTACTGCTAATAACCGAAATTAACTAAGCCTCAATCCAAATCCTTGCTGTCACTCAAGAATGAGCTCGAATCGAGGTGGTCACGCCTTCAGATGAAGAATTTGCTGAAGAAAACGAGAAGAAACGAAGAAGAAACCAAACGCAAACAGCTGCGGCGAGGACGCGACGAAGAGGAAATGTGTGGATTTTTTTGATTAAATACTTAATAATGGACGGCCCAGATTGATTTGGTGAATCCAACGGCTGATCTTGCTCTGATTTGATCCAAATTTTGATGATGATGATCTGAGGTCAGGATCTGCCTCGTGGCAGCTCGGATCCTCCAGATGTGCAACGGATGGTCCAGATCAACTTAGTCTTCGAATGGACGATCTAGAGCCCTCCGAGCTTGATCCAACGGTTGATTGAGCTCTGATTGGAATGAAACCTTCAGATCTTGATCATAGTGCTTGATCAACCCTAACCCTTGCTCGGATTACTTCAGATTGTCCCGGATGGCTCAGATCTAGCCGCTCTTGAATCGGACGGCTCGGATTAATCGTAAGCTTGATATCGATCCGGTTCACTTCCGACTCAAGTTTGACTCAATATGCTCTAGGTCCAGGATTCTTTCATGCCTACAAAAAATATATCAGAAAATTAGTGGCCAAATAATCCAAAAATATATAAATTTGCAATTAAGTCCAAAATAAGAGGAAATCCTAAAACCTAGGGCAATTTCACAATTAGGCAATAAAAACATAGGTCAAACATGGATTTTAGCAACTCAAATGATCAATAAAATGGTATCTATCAGTGAGCTCCACTGGAAAGTCGGAGTGGGCTCCACTAGAAAACCTTCCGGTGTGTTCTCATTAACACTCGTGTTACTCTCGCAGAGCGTGGTCGCCTTCTTCCTCCTCGCCATCCACGTGGGTTTCACTTTGATGACACGTCGTCCGCATCAATTCCTTCCGGAATAATATGAATTATCACTTCATCCACAACCATGTTGCTAATAGTTCTGTGTCATCTATTCACTTGCCATGTTGATGGGCCATCCTCCTCTCTTCCAAGGACTCAAGGCCGGTCCTGAGGCATGTTATTAGGGACGACGACCAAGGCTCTCGATTTTTAGAGGTCCCTAAATTTGACATACATATATAATATATTTTATTGGATTGTTCTAATAAAGGTTAAAAATATATATATTGTTGGATTGTTTTAATAAAGGTTAAATATATATATTTATTATTAAAATTTATGAAAAAAACTCTAAAAAAGAATATGAACAGTCCTTTTTTCTTTATGAGGCTAGTGAATACTGAACACTTCTTTAACCTTTGAACTTTAAACCTTTAACTTTTAAGTATCGACAAGACATATTGAAAAAAGAGAGGAGAAGCTCTGCCTGCCTCTTAATTCCTCTATACTATTTGTTATTTGAAGGATTCTTGTGTTAAGACTGTGTTATTTTTTTAGAGTTGTGCAGTGCATATATTTTATTTGCTATTTCAACAAAAAGGTGAAAGATTTTATAAAATTATGTTCATCAATTAACCCTAAAAGTAATTGTCAACAATAATATGGGAAAGTCATATTAATAGTATCGCAACCATAATAACTCAACCAAATGAGATAAGAGAATCTTTATATGAATTATCAAAAGTTAGTGAAGATGCTAAGACTAGGAGTGAGACTTAATCTTTAGCAACACATGAACTTGAAAGTTTCGAATTTTTTTGTTGGGCATGACTATATGACATAATATTTTGAAAAAAAATTAAATTGATTAGTAAAAAGTTACGATCTAAAGATATGCAAATTGACCTTGTAATAAATACTTTGAGAAGTGTGATTTCTTATTTTGTAAGATATAGGAAGGAAGATTTCTAATCTGTTATGACATTAGCGAAAGAGATTGCATCTAAAGAGGAAATTAATCTTATTTCTCCTCAAAAATGTACAACTCATAGAAAGAAACAATTTGATGAAAATTATTATGAAGAGATTTCACAATCTACTGAGGAATCTTTTAGGATTAATTATTTTTTTATTATCATTGATATTATTATTTCATCTTTAAAAAGTAGATTTGAACAATTAAAAAATTTTGAAAATATTTTTGGGTTTTTATTCAATCTTATAAAGTTATTTTTAATGGATGATAATAGATTACAGGAGTGTTGTGATAATCTTCAAGTTGCTCTAAAATATAATGACAAGTCTCATATTATGCTAATGATTTAATTTCTAAATTACAAATGCTATAAATATGGTTATCAACAAAAACAAAGTCAACCTTTGAATTTATTGAGTTTTTAAAAGTCTTATGTTATTTTCCTAATATTTTCATTGCTTATAGAGTTTTGTTAACTATATTAGCATCGACAGGAAGAAGTTTATCTATATTAAAATTGATAAAATTACATTTGCGTTCAACTATGTCTCAAAAAATGTTAAATGAGTTGACAATTTTATGCATTGAAAATGAGATATTATGATTTTCAAAATTTTATTGATGATTTTGTTTTTTAAAATGCTAAAAAATTTAGATTTTTTTAATAATTATTTGTTCTTTGTTTTTTTGTATTTGTAGGTATTGTATTTTTTGGAGAAGTTTGGGAAATATATTTTTTTACAGTATTGTACTTTTTGAAAAAGTTTGGGAAGCACTTTTTGAAAAAATTTGAGAATTATATTTTGTATAGAGTTTATCATATTTTTTAAGTTTTTATTAAACTCTATTCAAATTATATGTTACTAAAAAAAATTTTATAAAGTCTCTTTTTCTCCTTTCACTAAGGGTCCCCAAAAGTCAGAGCTGACCCTCAAGGACTTCCACTCCTAACTATACCTTTTGCATTTGTGACTACCTCGAGGGGTCGGATAGGGTGGGGAATAAGGGCAGAGTCATGTGTTAATAGCTTACTTGTGATTTAGCCCAGAGGCCCTATGACATTGAGAAAAAGCTGCACTCCAGTTTTTCTGAAGGGAGAAAGGAAGAATGTGTGAGAGCTCCAAGTTACATCTGAAAGAGCGATTTACTGATTCACTTTGGATTATGAGTAATAAGATATCCAATAAGGATTTGATAATTATTATTATTTAGTTAGTGTATTGTCACAATTTAATTTTCTTGTGAATAATCAATCATATTTAGTGAAATATAGTAGGCAAAGAGTGCCGTATCTTTAAATTCTCTTGATCTCATCTATTGACGTGTAAGGTTATTCATGCCCTTGGGGATTTGGTACAATTATAAGAGGTTGGATAGGCTTTTTAGATAATGAAGATTTAAATCTTACCAAGCATATTAAAGAAAAACTTATTACATTGGTCATTCAGATTTATCTGCGGTTTTCAATTTTCCTTAGTGGTGGATGAGAAATTTTTATGGGACAGATTACTCACTTCAAAAATTAATTAAATAGTAAAGGTTGAAAATGTGGATCACAATAAAAATATATAAGGTTATTTATTTTCCACTCTTTTCCGGTGTTAAGTCATCGATAGAATTTTTATATTAATAATATTTATGTATTAACGACAATAGTAATGTTATCAGGCTTCTTATTTGTTCAAGAAAGAATCGATACGGACGGCGAGTTACCAAGGCGAAGCTCATGCAGACGGCGAGGAGAAAGAAGGCGATCACGCTCTGCGGGAGTGACACGAGCGTTAATGGGAACACGCGGGAAATTTTCCGACAGAGCCTCCTCCGACGCTCAAGTCAGAAAAGCAAGTCGAAGAAGTGAAGGAAAGCAATGACAATGTGTATGTACGCGAAAAGGCCAGTGATCCCTTTACTTGAGTGTCAGAGCACTATATATACCTGAGGCGGCGGTCACACGTGTCTCCATGTTCTCCTCCACGTCCCCTTATTTAGTAGTTACTGGATAATCCTTGTAATGGCCACACAGTAATTAAATCCAAGTCGTTGCGATAATTAAGATATTAATAGTCGTATATTACGGGTCATAATTATCCAATAATTATCTGTAATAATTATCTGTCGATTCGAGAAAAGGGGATGACTATCGGATAGGATGATCCTTGGGCTCCGCTCTCCCGAGAGGATCTCGGGGTCCTTTAGCCCGGGAGGGTCCCGGGCGTCTGTCCTCCCGAGGTGGTTTCGGGGACTTATCTTCCCGAGGTGGTCTCGGGCACCTGTCTTCCCAAGGTGGTCTCGGGGCCCTGTCTTCCCAAGGTGGCCTCGGGCACCTGCCTCCCCGAGGTGGTCTCGGAGCCATGTCTTCCCGAGGTGGTCTCGGGCACCTGACTTCTCGAGATGGTCTCGGTGGACCTTGCCACATAGCTTCTCCATTTCACGTGTCAACCAGGGGATGCTAAACCCCATCACAAGTCCCTCCCTTCAAGTCTAATCGAAGGAAGTGTGGTTGACTGATTAGACTAGTAGGGTAATGAAGAAGCTATGTCGTGGTGGGCCCATATATCCATTATTTCTTGGTGGCATGTCGGGTCCGAGGAATCGAAACATTCGACCCCGTGTTAGGATCGATTCCGTACACTAGAAGAAGGGTGAATAGCGATTCTTCGAATTCGTTCTTCCTACAAAGTTAGTTTGCGCAAGCGGAAACAATAATAATAAAACTAACAATGTAAAGAACAATGCTAACAAACCAGATTTACTTGGTATCCACCCCAAACGGGTGACTAATCCAAGAATCCGTCGGTGGGTCACTCCCCGAATAACCTCTAACTAGCTCTTGTCACTTCTTGTGGGTGGAGAAACCTCGCCACAAACTTGGACAACACTCTGAGCACCAAAGACTACTAACAAGCCTTAACCAAGCTTGTTTCGTCAAGAATCTCAGCCACCACGAAGTCCTCTTTAAATAGGACTCAGGCTGAAACCCTCGCCACCAGTCGACTGCTCCCAGGGCAGTTGACTGGTGCCACTGAAATTCGACCGTTGCAACCCCAACGTCTGAATTCTCGGCCAACTCATCAGCCACCTACAAGTCGACTGCTCCCAGGGCAGTCGGCTGGTCCAGAGCTGAAACCCTTCTGTGAGTTTCATCAGTCGATTGCTCCCAGGTCATTCGACTGGTCTACTCACACACCTAAGGTTATCCTTCCCGAGTACATTCCACTCCGCACTCGAACCCTAGGATTTCTCGAGTGCAATCACACAGCACTCGTACCCTCACGACTCGACTGACTCCTCATCCGCAGCCTGGACTATTACCTTCATGCCCTCTTCATCATCGGCTCCCGTCCCTCGGATGCATGCAAGCCTCTAGCTTGTCTCCATTCCATCCTTCATGCATGTCTCGAAGTCCGCGCCCTTCAGCTCATCGTCCCTGCTCTCCAAGGTCCCTCGGGTGCACACAAGCCTCCAGCTTGTCTCCATGTCACCCTTCACCGTACTGAGGTCGTCCAGCCAAGTCCATATGTGTAACCTGTACAACTTGCACACTCAACATACACATATAAGAACACAAGGGTAAATCTAACTTAAACCCTTTGCCCAAACATCAAAACTCATGGTCACTCCGGACCACAGATTGCCTCAACACCCCAGACCCTAGGCGGCTTCTTGAATCAGTTCAACATCTTTACGAGTTTCGAGGCGGCATCATGATAGCTGCCCATGGCCCTTTAAAAGTGCATGGGGTCTCTTAATGGCGACAAGGTGGTCTAACGAATGTATTCTCGCCATGTACTCCGCCATTCTCTACGCGGTGATCTCTCGCTGATACGCACCGCAGGACCATACGAAGCGACGACCATAAAGGATGGTGGCGCCTTGAGATGCACAACCAGCCCCGTTGGCGTGTCACACTCCCATTGCTCACATGAGGGCGGCTTCTCTCTATAAAAGTGGGTGCAACGGCACCCTTCCACCTTCTTACCTTATCTGCTTTCAACATCCTCGCTCACCTTCTGCTCATTTTGTCGTTGTATCCCTTCCAAGTGTAAGTCTTCTTCTTCTGTGTTCTCTCTTCATTCACCATCATGAGTCTCGTAGAGAAGAAAAAGAAGACTCGAGGTGGCGGTGCAGATCACTCTAAGGAGCAAACCTATCACCTAGAGTGGTACGAGACTATCTCCTCTAGGGTTAGATTAGAGACCCTTCAAGCCGCTTGTGCGAAGTATGGTATCCCGGCGGACTTGGAGGTGAAAGTCCCGACATTAGGTCAATCTCTCGTAGAACCCCTATAGGTTTCTTCACCTTCTTATTAGGTCAGGTAGAGGTAGAGCTTCGTTTCCTTATTCCTCCCTTTTTCATGAGTATTGCCACTTGCTTTGACATTCCTCTCCACCAACTGCCCCAAATGTCTTTGCCCAGATGGGTGGGGCATTTGTCCTCTTCAAACTCTTCGATATCCCCTTGGCCCCCTGATTTTTTTATTTCTTTTTCGTTCCTACTCTAGCATCCCAAGGGGCTTTTAGTTTTACAGCCCGCACCGGTCATAAGTTCTTAGGGAGTCTTCCTTCCTCCCATAAGGGATGGAAGGAATGTTTTTTCTTTATTCGACTCCCCCAGCGTCCCTTCAACCCCCATCGCTGGAGGGAGAGCTTGTCGCCCATCCCGGTCCTCGGCGACTTCCAGCAGGATGCGGGGTACCAGAGGGCTAGGGGTATCCTGGCCAGGATGGAGTTTCACGGCCTCAAGCTAGTGCAATACAAGGAGCTTCTGTACAGGGCCGACCTTAGCCCGAAAGTCACGAGCCTTAGCCCCAGCCTCCATAAGTTCTAATTTTTTGGTAAATATCCTTGTTAATTCTAACTAATATCTTTTTTTCTTTATTTTGCAGATGACATAATGCTCTCTCGAGCTATGAATCGGCTGCTGAAGTGGGAGCAAGCTAACGAGTAGGCCTTGGTTCCCACTCAAGTTCCTCCCACCCCAGTGGGCATCCCGGACGAGGGCTCCGAGGAGGCGGTCGAACGGTCGGAAGACCAGGAAGCCCCGGAACCACCCAAGGATCTAGGGGCAACCGAGCTGCCCACTAAACCCGAAGGGGATTCCCCTCCCTCCCCTGTCAAGACAAGAGATGGGGAGACCGCGCCTGCGTTGCCCACCGAGCAATCGATGCCCAAGGCACCCGAGCAGAGGCGGCGGAAACGTCTTGCTCAGAAGTCGGCACCCTTGAAGAGGTTGCAGAAGATCGCACCACCAGAGCTTCCGCCCGTTATCGATGAGGAGGACGCAGTGCCTCTGTCCCAGTGCATCCGAAAGAAGTCCTCCTCTATTGCTGAGATCCCCACCGATCCCGTCGTCACCAACCCAGCCACCCCGACTGACCCTCCAGCTGCTCAGCGAGGCAAGGAGGTGCTGCACAATGTGCCTTGCTCCCACCGGAAGGCCTCAGTGACGAAGAAAGCGACGGCTAAGGGTTCCTAATCAATCCAAATAAAGGGAACCGCCCTCTGAAAGTCACGGACCATAGATAGTGCCCAGTTCGGAGGAGGACGTCCTCGACCCAAGAAATGTCCCCGACCCGTCCACTCGACCTGCTGAGGAACTTCTTCCCCCTCCTGCTCAGCTGAGGAGGTTTGCTGGGTCAGCCAGGTCTCTGGGGATGCTACACCATTCTCTGCTGACGATAGTGACACTTCAACTTTTTTTTCATGCTCTAACTATCACTCTTCCATATTGCAGGTTGCCTCCAACTGCGCTGCTATGAGCTGCTTGTTGTGCTCCCAGGGGGTTACCGAAGACCTCCTCCAACGAGTGGCCGAATCGGAAGCGGAGACTGGTCGTGCCCGTGAGGCAGGCCTCCTGTAGATGGAGGTCAGCAAGGCCCTAAGGATGAAGGTAGAGTATTGTCTCGACACTCTGCTGGCCTCTAAGGAGACCCTATACGGTTACCGCCTCCGGGAATGCACCTTGTTAGAGAAGAACCAGGTCCTCTCCGATGACCTGCAGAAGCTGACCCAGGAGCGGGAGCAACTCTAGACCCAGACGAAGGAGTTGTCTGCCAGAGTCCAGCTCTTGGAATCCTCCACGAAGGCCTTGGAGGATCGTACCAAAGAGCAGGAGCGCCAGCTAGCCATCAAAGAATCCGACATAGAGCTAGCGGTCGCCTATGCATCCGACCTCCAGGAGGACGTCACTCAACCCAAGGCTTCGCCCACCTCTCAGAAACTCAAGGAAGTCCTAGAGGCCCATGATCAATTGTCCTGGGAGGTGGCCGAATTGAAGTCTACCAAGAAGGAAGTTGAAGATGAACTGCAGAAGTATAAGACCGATCAAGCAGCTCAACTATCCAAGGTCAAGGCAGAATTCAAGGCCAGATTCTTACAGTCTGACGAGTTCGGCGACCTTCTAGCTGGGCAGGTATTGAAGTGCAGCAGGGCTTCAATGGTGCTATCAGCCAATTGAAAAAGGCCTAACTGTTGAAGCCAGACGCAAATCTGAGTGCCTTGAGCATCGCCCAGGTCTGGGATGAGCTTTCGCCCGAAAAGCAGGAAATATAGAGCTCTTCCCAGACCTGGGCCTTGCTTTCTCTTTGTTTTTTATTCTTTGTAACCTTTTCCTTTTTTCTGATGTGCCAGATATGTAATCATCTTGAATGTAATGAAAACATCTTTTGGCCTACTTTGTCTTGAGTAACTTTTCTTTTCTTTTTTCTTTTTTTGATACTCTTGCAATGTTTGTCGATGGCCCGAGGAGCCAGAAAGTTGAAGAACCAGCACTCAGCCCAAAGAGCAAGGAAGCTGAAGAACAAGGATTCTTCCCTGACCCAAGGAGCGAGGTGGCAGACAAACACGCCTGAAGAACAAGTGTTCTTTCCCGACCCAAGGAGCGAGGTGGCGAACAAGCAAGCCTGAAGAACAAGTGTTCTTCCCTGACACCCCGAGGAGCAAAGAAGCTGAAGAACAAGGGTTCTTCCCCGACCCAAGGAGCGAGGTGGCGAACAAACAAGCCTGAAGAACAAGTGTTCTTCCCTGACACCCCGAGGGGCAAGTGACCACACAGGAGGCTCCAGGCGAAGATGGGCAGGCCAGGCGGACTCCACTGAAACAAGCGTCGACCCAGCGGGAGGAGCCATAGTAGTTGCATTTCCTTGTATTTTGTTTTGTTATTTTAAAATGTAACTACCAAATGTAAACCAAAATTCTTTAGTGGAACACAGTTGTCCCTTCTCTTTGTGTACTCATAGTCTTTCTCCTTTTAATCTATGGCTCCTTGTGCATTTACACGACCTGCTTCTACCCTCATAGGTAAGATCGTTTTGTTTCTAGCCACGAATCGAGGGGTCACTAGCGTAGCGAGGATGACCTTCAGTTCAAGATCCGTAGAGCTCCGCAGCGGCTATTCATCAATACAAGTTTGTGCCGGGCAGCCACAATGAAATGTCCCAGCAATAAAGGAGAGCTTCGCCAAAGGAGTTGCCCCCTATGCAAAGTCTAGTGATTGTATCGTCTAGCTATACTTGTACTCCATGTGTTCTCGGGATGTTGTTGTTCATGTGTTTCAAACAAAAGGAAGGTTATTACCTCCGTCATGTTCTTCTAGCCAATTCTTGGCCGGGTACCCATAACACCCGTATCACACCTACTCACCTCGAACATCCACAAAACCAAGAGGTAGTAGGGTTTCAAGCAATTCTTGGTTGGGCATCTGCAGCACCCAGCCAAGCATGCTCACCTCGGGCGTCCGTAGCACCGCGAGGCAGCAGGGTTTAAGCAGCTCTTAGTCGGGCATCCACAACGCCTAGACCAAGCTTGCTCATCTCGGGCATCCGCAACACCACGAGGCAGCAGGGTTTAAGCAACTCTTGTTCGGGCATCCGCAGCACCCAGACCAAGCCTACTCACCTTGGGCATCTGTAGCACCGAGAGGTAGTAGGGCTTAAGCAGCTCTTGGTCGGACATCTGCAGCACCCGGACCAAGCCTACTCACCTCAGGCATCCGTAGCACCATGAGGCAGCAGGGTTTTAATAGCTCTTGGTCGGGCATCCGCAACACCCGAGCCAAGCCTACTCGCCACGGACATCCGCAGCACCGAGAGGTAGCATAGTTTAAGCAGCTCTTGGTCGGACATCCGCAACACCCGGACCAAGCCTACTCACCTCGGGCATCCGCAGCACCGAGAGGTAGTGGGGTTTAAGTAGCTCTTGGTCAGACATCCGCAGCACCCGGACCAAGACTACTCACTTCCGGCATCCGTAGCAACGTGAGGCGATAGGGTTTTAATAGCTCTTGGTCGGGCATCCGCGGCACCCAAACAAAGCCTGCTCACCTCAGGCATCTGCAACACCATGAGGTAGAAGGGTTTAACAACTCTTGGTTGGGCATCCGTAGCACCCAGACCAAGTCTGCTCACCTCGGGCATCCACAACATTGCAAGGTAGTAGGGTTTAACAGCTCTTGGTCAGGTATCCGCAGCACCCAGACCAAGCCTACTCACCTCGGGCATCCGTAGCGTCGCGAGGCAGCAGGGTTAAATAGCTCTTGCTCGGGCATCTGCAGCACCTAGACCAAGCCTGCTCATCTCGGACATCCGCAGCACCACGAGGCAACAGGGTTTAGGCAGCTCTTGGTCGGGTATCCGCAACACCCAGACCAAGCCTGCTCACCTCGGGCATCCGCAACACCACGAGATAGCAGGGTTTAGGCAGCTCTTGGTTGAGCATCCACAACACCCAAACCAAGCCTGCTCGCCTCGGGCATCCGCAGCACTCCGAGGTAGCAGGGTTTTGACAGGTGAGTATTTAAGGAGGTTCTTTGAGAGACATATCATTTGCTTTTTTGATTAATGAAACTGCAAAGCAGCACCAACAAGAATACAAATATACTTGAACATCTCAAATCTCACCGAGTACGATAGGGTCGGAGATGATTAGAATGCCAAGGTCTCTCCATCCTCTTGCCCTTGTCGTCCTCCAGATAGTAGCTGCCCCCTGTGAGTTTTCTGGTGACTATGTAGGGTCCTCCCCACTGTGGTTCTAGCTTTCTGGGATCCCCCACAGGCTTGACCCTCTTCCAAACCTTGTCTCCAACTCCAAAGCTCCAAGCAATAACTCGGCGATTGTAGGCTTGTCGCATACGCTGCCCCTATACTTCCAGCCTGGCGACAGCTTTATCACAGACCTTTGACATGAGATCCAAGTCAATCAGCCGCTCTTGATCATTTTCTTCCTTGTGGTATTGTTGTCACCGAGTCAACTCTTCACGAACTTCTACCGGAATCACGACCTCCGTGCCATAGACTAGGTTGAAAGGGATCTGTCTTGTTCCCTCCCGGGAAGTCGTGCGATAAGACAATAAGATGCTAGGGAGCTCTTCTACCCAGCTGCCACCAACATGGTCCAGCTTTATCTTGAGCCCCCTGATGATCTCCCGATTGATGACTTTGGCCAAGCTATTGTCCTAAGGGTATGCGACTGAGGTGAAGGCTTGCCGAATACCCAACCCATCTCACCATTCTTTGAGTTTACACCCTGCAAACTGCCTGCCATTGTCGGACACCAATTTATGAGGAATCCCACATCTATAAACGATGTCTTTCCATAGGACCTTCATCACTGCGACTTCTGTAATGTTTGCGAGAGGTTCAGCTTCCACCCATTTTGAAAAATAGTCCACAAGGACCAAGAGGAACTTCTTTTGTTGGGGCTCGATTGGAAAGAGACTCATGATATTCATTCCCCACTGATCAAAAGGGCAAGACACAGTGGAGACTCACAACAGCTCATTTGGTCATTGAGTGACATGTTGATGCCTTTGGTAGGCCTCTTACCCAGCTACGAATTTAAGGGTATCGGCCTACAAAGTTGGCCAGAAGTATCTTGCTAGGATGATCTTCCTTGACAGGGATCTTCTCCCTATGTGGCTCCCGCATATGCCTTCATGCACTTCCCGCATAACATAGTCGGCTTCGTCTGGCCCAACACATTTGAGGAGGGGTCGGGCGAAGGCGCTCTTGTAGAGCTGGTCCTTGACCAGTGTGAATCTGGAGGCTCGATAACGGAATAACCGACTTCCTGGACCCTTGGTCGGGACCTTCCCATTGTGTAGGAACTCTACGTATGGGTCTCTCCAACCAGTTATAGTATTATCTTCAGCCTCCTCTTCAATATGAGCTACATTCGCTTCGGTGGTACTGGGCTCATCTAACTTTCATGCAAAGATGGAGCTAGCTAGCTTGGCTAGTTCGTCAACCTTGGGATTGTCTACTCGGGAAATCTTCTGTAGCGTAACCTCTGTGAAAGAGGACTTCAAATGCTCATACATGGCTATGTACCTCCTCAAGCGCTCGCACTTTATTTCGAAGTCGCCTTTTATTTGTTGTGCCACAAGCTGAGAATCTGAATACACAATGACCCGAGCAGCTCCCACATGTTGAGGCAATCTGTGGTCCGGAGTGACAAAGTATTTTGATGTTTGGGCAAAGGGTTTAAGTTAGGTTTACCCTTGTGTTCTTATATATGTATGTTGAGTGTGCAAGTTGTACAGGTACACATATGGACTTGGCTGGACGACCTCGGTACGGTGAAGGATGGCATGGAGGCAAGCTGGAGGCTTGCGTGCATCCGAGGGACGGGAGCCGAAGATGTAGAGGGTGCGAAGGCAATAGTCGAGGCTGCAAATGAGGAGTCAGTCGAGTCGTGAGGGTATGAGTGATGTGTGATTGTACTCGGGGAATCCTAGGGGTCGAGTGCTGAGAGAAGTGTACTCGGGAAGGGAAACCCTAGGTGTGTGAGTGGGGTAGTCGACTGCCTGGGAGGCAGTCGACTGATAAAACTCACAGAATGATTTTGGGGCTGGACCAATCGACTGGTAAAATGGCAGTCGACTGGTAATCCCGAAAACTAGCCATTGGGCTAGCCGTTGGCTAGCAAATAAGGCTAGACCAGTCGACTGGTAAATTGACAATCGACTGGTGGCGAGGGTTTCAGCCCGAGTCATATTTAAAGAGGACTTCATGATGGCTGAGATTCTTGACGAGTTTGGTCTTGGTTAAGGGCCAAACAATAGTCTTTGTGCTCAGAGGTTCTCAAGGTGTTGTGGTGAGGTTTCTCCACCCACAAGGAGCGACGAGGGCTAGCCGGAGGTTATCCGGGGATTGATCCACCGACGGATTCTTGGATTAGTCACCCGTCCGGGGTGGATACCAAGTAAATCAGGTTGTTAGCGTTGTTTGCTTTCTTTATATTGTTTCCGCTGTGCAACTAACAACGCAGGTATAAGAAAGATCCGAAAACCACTATTCACCCCCCTCTAGCGGACACAAACGATCCAACACCACATGTTTGGCTGCTTGCAACCCCGCTGTGCCTGCTGTTGGAAGTTGAGTCGGATAGATAAGTACAACATATCTTTCCGAGGGGAAACCATTAGCACTCTGACTCGACTGTGCCTGCTGTTGGAAGACCCATCAACATAGATCTTCCAGACTCCCTTGATCTCGGGCTTTGGGACTATCTCGAGCATGAAATCCGAGAGAGCTTGTCCCTTAATAGTGGTATGAGGCTGGTACTTAATCCCGTATTCTCTTAGCTCTGCCATCCATTTGATCAGCCGACATGAAGCTTCGGGATTGGTGAGGACCCGTCCGAGCTGGCTGTTGGTGAGAACCACAACAGGATGTGCCAAGAAGTATGACCTTAACCTTCGGGCCATTAAGACCAGAGCATATACTAGCTTCTCCATCGTAGTGTATCGTATCTCGACATCCTTCAGGAGATGTCCGAAGAAGTAGATGGGATATTGCACCATGCCTTCTTCCCCGATAGCGCAGAACCTACCGCTTGTTCTGCTGCAGATAGGAAGACAAATAATGTCTCTCCCTCTACTGGCATGTAGAGGATGGGGAGTTCAGCGAGATAGGCCTTCAGATCGGCAATTGTCTTCTCACATTGGTCGCCCCATTCGAACTTGATTGCCTTTCTCAGAATCTTAAAGAATGGTAGGATCCTGTCTGCAGACTTGGAGATGAACCTGGACAGAGTTGTAATTCTACCATTTAGCCGTTGTACTTCCTTGAAGTTGCAAGGGGATGACATATCTAGAATAGCCTTTACTTTTTCTGAATTAGACTCGATCCCCCTCTCTGTCACCATGTACCCCAAGAACCGAGCACTCTTTACCCCCGAACAGGCACTTAGCAGGGTTCAACTTAAGCTTGTTGGCCCTTAGGGTGGCGAGCGTTTCTTCTAAGTCAGCTATTATATCTTTTCCCTTGTCGGTCTTGACCAAGATATCTTCCACATACATTTCGATGTTCCTCCCAATCTGATACCTGAAGACCTTGTCCATTATCTGCTGGTAAGTTGCCTTAGCGTTGTGCAATCCAAAAGGCATGACATTATAACAATATATGTCATCTACTGTCACAAAGCTGACTTTCTCTTGATCCTCAGGAGCGAGACGAACTTGATGGTAGCCTTGATAAGCATCCAACATCGAAATGAAATCACATCCGGCCGTGGAATCCACTAGTCGGTCTATCTGAGGCAAGGGGTAACAATCCTTAGGGCAGATTTTATTCAAATTTTGAAAATCAATACAGACCCGTCATGTACCCCCTAGCTTAGGGACAAGGACTACATTAGCTAACCAGGTCGGGAATTGAACTTCTCTTATGTGCCCGACCTTTAACAGCTTGTTGACCTCTTCTCTAATAACCTTGTCCTGCTCGGGTATAAAATGTCTTCTCCTCTGTTTCACAGGCCAAGATCTAGGGATCACATGCAAGCGATGCATGGCCAGACCTGGGGGGACTCCTTTGATTTCCTCGGTGGCCCACGCAAACACGTCCTAGTGGCTTTGCAACTAGTTGATCAGACAACTTCTCAGCTCTGGTGCGAGGTCGGCAACAATTCTCGTAACTCTCCCCGTCTGTTGAGGGTGGATCTGGACATCCTCGCTCTTGACCTCTCTCCTCTCTTCTTTGGGCCCTTCCTCCTCGCGGAGATTGGCAAGATCGATTTGTAGCGCTTCATGAGCCTTCGGATTCTTACAAGCTTCTGATCTGACCTCCCCGCTGTAGCATCTCCGGGACGCTAGCTAGTTCCCTTCGACCTTGACCACCTGATTGCCCACCAGGAACATGATCTTTTAGTGGTAGACTGAGACCACCGCCTAGAATACACTAAGCGTCGGGCATCCTAAGATGACATTGTAGGATGAGGGAGCGTCGACGACCAGGAAGGGAGTCCTCCTCCTTCTCTCCAGTGTGTCACTATCTAGCGACGGCGATAGGGTAATTTGCCCTATCGATCGTACTCGGTACCCGGTGAAGCTGAAGAGCAACATCGAAATCGGATGTAGTTCATCCTCATCAATCTGCATTTGATCTAGGGCAGCCTTGTACAGGATGTTCACGGAACTACCTGTATCCACGAAGATATGCTTAACCTTGAAATTTGCAATGCATGCAAGAATTACCAGGGAGTCTTCGTGGGGAGCATCTACATCCTCCAGGTCCTCCGGGCCGAAGGAGATTGTAGGGGTCATGACCATGGCTACGACTCACCCCAATGGCGTAGTTCTCCAGTCGACGGGTGTGAGCCTTCCTTGCCCGGTGGGAATCCCCTCCGGTAGGTCCTCCTGAGATCACCCCCACGTGGCCGGAAGGTGGACCACGTGCAGGGGTCTTGCCCTTCTTGGGGTCTCATTCCAGTGAGGGAGACCGATGGGGTGCAACCTCCCGACTTCTCCCCCTTGAACATAACCGCGATCGCTGTCAGGCTTCGTTCTCTCTGACGGTTGTTTACAGGGCGAAAAGCTTCGCCGAGGGTGATAGATCGACTGACGTGCTAGAGGGGGGTGAATAACACTTTTTCGTTGACGTCTCTATAAGGTTGTTAGCGCAGCGGAAACAATAATATGCAAAGGACAATAAAAACAATGCTAACAACTGAAATTTACTTGGTATCCACCCAAATGGGTGACTAATCCAAGGATCCAAGCACGTACACCACCTCCACTATGAAAACTCTCCTTCAGGTGGAGAAACCTTTACAACGGTGTTGTCTTCTTCTTTATAAAATACAGTAATTGAAGAGAGAGGAAGATGAGAGGACTTTTCACATGAGTAGCACTTCGTTACAGTACGGAACCGTACCACTCATGTGCAAAAAGGTCCTCCTTTTATAGGAGAACAGGATAAACTCGCAGTCTGTCGAGTCCCGCACCAGTCGACTACTGCTGTGCCAGTCGACTGGCCTAGCATTAATTGCTAGCCAACGGCTAGTTTTCGGGGTACACCAGTCGACTGCCTCTGGGCCAATCGACTGGTAGAAGGCTGAAAACCTTCTGTGAGTTTTGGCAGTCGACTGCCCTCTGGCCAGTCGACTGCCCACTCATTCCCAACCAGTCTTCACATACTCCTTCACGTGTACCTTCAGGTTCACTCCCTTGGCTCACCCCTTGAAGTCATTTTCCTCTGGCTCTCGTCCCTCGGATGCGCACACAAGCCTTCCCTTGGCTTGCCTCCATGCCACTCTTCACGTATGCCCTTGAAGTCCACTTCCCGGCTTGCCCTTAGAGTCCTCCTCCCTCGGCTCTCGTCCCTCGGATATGTTCACCATGTGTGATTCTCCAAGTCCAGCAAACTCAATCACACACATCAAATACAATATAACACTCTATCCTTAAACATATTCATACACACACATCAAAACCATGATTTTCCAATCATTTAAGGGTCGATTGCCTCAACAATCTCTCCC
>JAGFNQ010007831.1:0-113572 GCA_024364735.1 Boesenbergia rotunda | reverse complement strand
AAGTCGCAGGCCCGACGCCTGGACATTTATCAAGTGGGCTGCAGCTCCGCCCAAGCTCAGGGACCACAGATTAGCTTCGGTCCCGCCGACCTACAGGGAATAGAAGTACCGCATGATGATGCCCTGGTCATCACGGCGGTCATAGCGAACTACCAGATCCACCGTACCATAGTGGATTCAGGTAGCTCGTGAATATTTTATACTTGAAGGCATTCGAGCAACTACAAATTGAGATGTCCGAGCTACAGCCCGTGGCCACACCCTTATTTGGGTTCACGGGGAATGAAGTTCATCCGTTGGGGCAGATCAAGCTAGCCATATCTCTTGGCGAAGAACCTTTAAGAAGGACCAGGTGGTCTACCTTCTTGATAGTGGACGCCCCTTCAGCCTACAATGCTATCTTAGGCCGACCAGCCCTGAATGAATTCCGGGCAGTGATGTCACATTTTATTGAAGGTCAAGTTTCCTGTAGGAGATCAGGTCGGTTGAGGCCAAAGGAGATCAAAAGGTTGCCCGCTGATGCTATGTGAATGATGTCCGAGTGGAAGTCAGCAAGACTTCCGACCTGCACCGGCCGGGTGTAACATGGTACAGACCTCTCAGCCTTCTCCTGGGCCGACATGACGGAAGAAAAGGAAGAGGTCCAACTATTGTTGGACCGAGAGGAAACCAGGTGAGGATAGCTCCAGGGCTATCGCCGACCTCCGGCAGCAACTGATAGAGTGTTTGACACGGAATCGGATGTGTTTGCCTGGTCTCAACAAGATCTGAAGGGGGTCAGGCCCGAGGTTATGGGACATGAGCTACACGTGTACCAGATGCCGGCCCGTGAAGCAGAGAAAAGAGATTTCAGCCCTGAGCAGAATAAGATAATCCAAGCGAGGTGGAGAGGTTGCTGAAAGCATGACACATTCGAGAAGTGCAGTTCCCGGTCTGGTTGGCCAATGTGGTGCTGGTCTCCAAGCCGGGAGACAAGTGGAGGATCTGCATTGACTTCAGAGATCTGAACAAAGCTTGCCAAAAGACTGTTACCCGCTGCCCCGAATAGATCAGATGGTGGACTCCACTGCGGGAAGCGAATTTATTGCATGCTTGATGCCTATCAGGGATATCACCAGGTCCCACTGCACCCGGGTGATCAGGAAAAAGGTAGCTTTGTAACTGCCGAAGGTACCTATTGCTACACAGTTATGCCCTTCGGACTCAAGAACGCCGGGGCAACTTATCAGAGGCTGATGAACAAAAGTCTTTAAAGAGCAGCTCGGCAGAAATGTGGAAGTGTACGTGGATGACATCCTCATCAAGTCTGCCCGGGCTGCCGACCTCATTGCAGATGTACAAGAAACTTGTTGCACCCTGCGAAGGTATGGTCTTAAACTCAATCCTACCAAATGTCTGTTCGGAGCCAAGAGCGGGAAATTCCTGGGCTACATCCTGACCGAGCGAGGGATAGAGGCCAATCCATGCAAGGTGAAAGCGCTGCTGGACATGCCACCACCTAAAAACTTAAAGGAAGTTCAGCGCCTGACTGGGAGGATAACGGCCTTGTCCAGATTCATATCCAGGTCTGCGACCGAAGCCTGCCATTTTTCAAGATCCTACGTAGGCCTCCAAGTTCCAGTGGGATGCCGAGTGTGACCGAGCTTTCGAAGAGTTGAAGGCATACTTAGTCAGTCTGCCAATACTAGCCAAGCCCGAGGAAGGAGAGCCCTTGTATGTCTACCTATCTGCTACTGAGGAAGCTGCGAGTGCTGTGCTTGTAACCCAGAAAGAGACCGAGCAGCAGCCGGTCTATTTCTTTGGGCATTTATTTAAAGAGGCGAGTGTAGGTATACTACACTCGAGAAATTAGCTTATGTCCTTGTGTTGATGGCCCGACGATTGCGACCCTATTTCCTGGCTCATCCTATCCGAGTGCTGACCAATAGCACACTCGGGAAGGTCTTGATCAACCCTGAAGTCTCAGGTCGGATGGTCAAGTGGACTACTGAACTGAGCGAATATGATATTCAGTATCAGCCCAGAACTGCAATCAAAGCTCAGGCCTTAGCAGATTTCTTAAGCGAACTTCATGCAGAGAAGGAGGAGGAGGTCTGGAAAATATACGTGGACGGGTCAGCCACCCGGGCAGGAAGTGGCGTAGGGATCTTATTGATATCTCCCAAGGGAGACCCCATACATTTGGCCGTACGCCTAGAGTATAGTGCTACCAATAACCAAGCAGAATACGAAGCCCTTTTAGCAGGCCTCCAAGCAGCCAGACAGGTCGGGGCTACTCGGGTCATCTTGCATTCTGATTCCCAATTAGTGACTCAGCAGGTAGCCGGGCGGTTTGAAGTGAACGATGAGAAATTACAAGCTTACGTAGAGGCATATCAACAATTACAGGCAGAATTTCAAGAAGTTCAAATTACGCAGATCCCCCGGGGGGACAACGCCAAGGCGGATGAGCTAGCCCGGTTAGCCAGTTCTGTTCGTCCATGGGTCTTCCCCAAGCCTTCCCCTCAGGTCATGTTAGTGGCTCAGGTCGAAAGGGAGGCGGAAATGGAGATAGAGGGGGATTGGAGAACTCCATTCATCACCTACCTGAAGGATGGAACTCTTCCAGACAACCCCGAGCAAGCTCGACTATTGAAGATCAGAGCAGCCCGGTTCACCCTGATCGGGGACGCATTGTACAAGCGGGCTTTTTCCCGACCTCTAGCCAGGTGTCTCGGAAAAGAAGATGCAGACTATGTAATTAGAGAAGTGCATTTGGGGTGCTGCGGGAATCATTCAGGGGGTCGGTCCATGGCTCGGAAGGTCTTGCTGGCGGTTACTTTTGGCCGACCCTCCAAAGGGATGCAGAGAGGATGGCTTCTTCCTTCTTTCTTGTCAGAAATACCAGAATCTGTCTCACCGACCGGTGGAGATGTTGCGGCGTCCACCGCATCATGTCCCTTTGATCAGTGGGGCATGGATATAGTGGGACCCTTCCCTAGAGCAGCCGGTCAGAAGCAATTCCTATTGGTGGCGGTAGATTACTTCTCCAAGTGGGTCGAGGCAGAAGCCCTGGCTTGGATCACAGAGCAAGCAGTGAAGAAATTCCTTTGGCAAAACATTTTGTGCCGGTATGGCATACCCCATAAGTTGGTATCAGACAATGGTCGACAGTTTCAAGGTCGGATCATCAGAAATTGGTGTAAGGAATTCGGGATCACACAGGCTTTCACTTCCGTAGCATACCCCCAGAGTAATGGTCAGGCCGAAGTAGCTAATAGAGAAATTCTAAAAGGGCTCAAAGTTAAGTTAGATCAGGTCGGCGGATCCTGGGTGGATGAATTGCCAGGGGTCCTCTGGGCCCTCCGTACCATGCCCAAAGAGGGGTCGGGGTGCACTCCTTTCCAGTTGGTCTATGGCAGTGAAGCAGTAGTCCCCATGGAGGTCGGATGTGAATCTGACCGGAGACATTTATACGGGGAAGACAATGCAGAGAAAAGACGAGCTGAGCTAGATCTGATTGAGGAGGTCCGAGCCAAGGCTACTGTCCGCATGTCCGCTTACCAGCAGAGGATGCGGAACCGATACAACCAGAAAGTTATACCCCGGCATTTCCAGGTCAGGGACAAGGTATGGAAAAGAGTCAAGCCCGTTGGAGAAGTAGGCAAACTCGAGCCCCATGGAGTGGCCCATTCCTAGTAGTCGAGGCACTAGGATCGGGAGCATACTATCTGCAAGATGCTCAAGGGAGGCGGCTAGGGCGACCCTGGAGCGCAGTGCATTTAAAATTGTACCGTGAGGAAAGAGGAGAGGAATGATTCATGTAACTGTACTCAGAAGAATGGATAGCAAAAGCACTAACTCTCCAGAAAAGATCACCCCTGAAAGTTATAAGTGAGCTTGTTCTCACGCATCCACCGGACCCGGCGCCGATCGGGCGTGCCGTTCCACGTTCGGTCGGGCCCGGTCGGGCGTGGCGGTCCACGTTCGACCTGAGGTAAGTCGGACGGTGTCCAGACTCTTGCTAAGGCAAGTTATAAGTGAGCTTGCTCTCACGCACCCACCGGACTCGGCGCCGATCAGACGTGGCGTTCCACGTTCGGTAGGGCCCGGTCGGGCGTGGCGGCCACGTTCGACCTGAGGTAAGTCGGACGGTGTCCAGACTCTTGCTAAGGCAAGTTATAAGTGAGCTTGCTCTCACGCACCCACCGGACTCGGCGCCGATCGGGCGTGGCGTTCCACGTTCGGTCGGGCCCGGTCGGGCGTGGCGGTCCACGTTCGACCTGAGGTAAGTCGGACGGTGTCCAGACTCTTGCTAAGGCAAGTTATAAGTGAGCTTCCACTCACGCACCCACCGAACCCGGCGCCGATCGGGCGTGGCGTTCCACGTTCGGTCGGGCCCGGTCGGGCGTGGCGGTCCACGTTCGACCTGAGGTAAGTCGGACGGTGTCCAGACTCTTGCTCAGGCAAGTTATAAGTGAGCTTGCTCTCACGCACCCACCGGACCCAGCGCTGATCAGGCGTGGCATCCCACGTTTGGTCGGGCCCGGTCGGGCGTGGCGGTCCACGCTCGACTCGAGGTAAGTCGGACGGTGTCCAGACTCTTGCTCAGGGGAAGTATGAAATGACATCTCGACACAATATCCGCTGTAGAAGCGTGGCTCCCCACGTTCGAAGGAACAGCAGATCTGCTCAAGTAAAGTGAATCGGGACGAACCGAAACTAGTGATATGGTTAACTCGAAGGAAACTAAATTCATCACCGAGTCAGGGCGCCGACCCGACCGAGCCAAATCGCCGAGTCAGGGTGCCGACCCGACCGAGCCAAATCGCCGAGTCAGGGTGCCGACCCGACCGAGCCAAATCGCCGAGTCAGGGCGCCGACCCGACCGAGCCAATCGCCGATCAGGGCGCCGACCCGACCGAGCCAAATCGCCGAGTCAGGGTGCCACCCGACCGAGCCAAATCGCCGAGTCAGGGTGCCGACCCGACCGAGCAAAATTGCTGAGCCAAGATATTGGCCCGATCAAGCCATAGTATCAAGTTTGGAAAAAGGTCAGGTTGGAAGACTAATAACACGAGTCGCCCGAGCGCCTGACACTTAGCCAAATTTTCGAATTGGCCAAAAAGGCCGAACTAAGGAGATCAGGATGAACACCTCGAGCAATCGACAATAATCGAGACTTCGTCGCTAGGCATAAACGCCGGCCTTCGAGGAATGAGCCGAATGATTTGCATAAACAACACTTAGCGAGGGTCTCACGCATCATAAACGAAAAGCCGACCTAATGAAACGACACGGCCGGGCCCAGACGTCGAACCGACTTAATAACACCCCCGGGTCCGGGCTACGACCTGGCCCCATGATACCTCTAAGCTCGTGCATGGATCTAGTCAAACGCTTGACGACACAGAGGTCTCCACGGCCGACCCCTAGGGAAAAATCATCGCCCGACCTAATGGGGTCTACTTCAAGGAACAAAGCGAATACGCCGAGTGGACGACCCTTAGAGAAAACCGAACAATCACAAACAATCAAATAAAGTAAAGAAAAGGATACATTGTTCAAAATAAGAAGGAGCCCGGGCGTAACGCAAACCGAGCTGAGGAGAAGTCAAATACCATTACAAAATTGCAAAGGCCGAGAGGCCGAGCAGGAGCAGGTCGATAGTCAGTTTGAGTAAAGAGAGCGGCAGGATAAGTTAAGTAAATTTTGGGAATGCATCGGGAGGAAGCGAGGCCTTGATTATGGATAGCTTCACCGCGTCGGGAGGCAAGTCAGTCGGAAGATGGCCGGCCTCCAGGAGTTGTTGAATTGTGCCCTCTGCCCCGTGTCTCATCATGGCCACGACCTTCTGGGTCACCTCCTTCCGGAAGGGCTGAGATTGAACGTAAGCCAATCTAGCCTGCTCGATCCGGGCCGGTTCCCCGGCCTTGAAGTCGGCTAACTCTTTTTGCAAGCGGGCCACCTCAGCGTCTCGCTCCTTGAGTTGGGCATCCTTGGCCGACAGACCTGCCTCCTTACTTACCAGCTGTGCTTCTAAGGCCTGAAAGGCTTCCTGCTGAGCTTGGAGCTCGGTCGCCTTACCCTTCAAGGTTGCAAGTTCGGCATCTTTGTCCCGAAGGGCCCGCTGGTGAGTGGCAAGTACTTCCCGCAGCTTTTGCTGTAAGTCACGGACCTCGAGGATTCTTCGATCCAGGTCAGAATGAGTACGGGCTTCGCTAGCGAGGGCGGTCTTCTTTGCGGCCTCGGCGGCCTCCAGCCGAGTGCCGAGCTCATCGAGTTGGCGGCCTGAGGCTGCCAACACCTCATGCGTCCGTTCCAGATTGACGTTGTTTTCCGCTAATTGCGTTCGTAGGGAAACCACCTCATTTAGGAGTCTGGTTCGACCCTCGTCGTCGGCCGGGAGAGCATATTGAGTCAGTTGATGCTCTAAGTTCTCTACTTGTACTCAGCCGCCCGGCGTTCCCTAACGTTCGTGACCAGGGCCTTGGTCACCGCCTGGCCCCCGACCCACAGCTATACAGAAACGAGCAACATGAGAAAGGAACGAAAGGGGCGAAGGTTAGGAAAAGGAATACCTTGATCAGGTCCATGGCAAAGTTATCGGCCAGGCTAAAAGGGCTTCGCCCTTCAGTTAAGGACAGACCGTGATCCCAAGCAGCAACCAGGTGACCGTGGAGATTAAGGGGCTGGGGTTCGACCAGCCGAAGTAGGGAGGTCTCAGATGGAAGTTGCAACTCCACTAGAGCTCGGGGAATGTCGTGCATGGCCAAAAGAGAGGCAGCCGCCTCTTCACTATCTGTATCATCGGCACCCTCAGGAGGAGAAGGGACAGAGCTGGTAGCTAAACCCACCGGTCGGGGCGTACTCAACCCGGGCAAGGAGGGCTCGGGCAAAGTAGCGCTGGTGGATGGGGCCGAGATCGCCGGGCGGGGTGAAGCTGAGCGAGAGTTTGACAGCCGAATTCTGACTCGGCTAGGCAAGGGAGCAGTTGATCCTGGCGCCCTTCCAGGTTGAACCTGAATTGTGGGAGTGCTCGAGGAAACAGGCTCGGGCGCCCGCTCAGGTTGAACCTGAATCGTGGGAGTGCTAGAGGAAGCAGCTTCTCGGGGCCGTTTCTTCTTCTTATGCGCACGAGAAGAAGACGGACCCGTAGTAGCGGGCTGCCTTCCGGCCTCCGCGCAGACCTCGGGAGGGTTGGCCGCAACGCTTTGGCCTAGCACTTCCAGGTCTGGATCGCTCTCCGCTCGACTTGGTTGCTCGGAAACTGGCGTTGCCCTCACCGGGATTGCATTTCGGCGGGCCATTAGTTCAGCCGCCCGAGTGTTCAAGGCCTCTTCCGCCAGGGCTATCTCTTCATCCATGAGAGCGTCCATCAGGGCCTGAGCTGCAAGTCAGAAAAAGTTTTAGTTAGCATTAAAAGAGTCGTAAATAAAAAGAGGAATTTACCATAAGTTCCAGGCAGTCTGGCTGGGATTTGACTCAGCCGGCAGACGTATAGCACGGCCTCGCTCAACAATTTGCCGACGTGGAAACGGCGTCCTCCGATTTTGGAGAAGGCTGACCGAAAGCCGGGGTCAGCACGATACCTTCGAGGAGCAGGGGGGTGGTCGGGCAATGCCTCTAGCCAATCAAGAGGCCAGGATGCAGGCGGGAAGGTGCTTATGTAAAAGAAATGGGATTTCCACCCCTTGTTGGAAGATGGAACCTTGTCTAGAAAGGCGGTGTTGATCCTGGCCTGGAAAAAGAAACACCCGGGCTCTTGCATCTTAAGGGAATAGAAGAGATGGAAAATCCTAGGAGACAAGGGAACTCGGAAGGACTCAAAGATGACTACCGTGCCACATAGAATCCGAATCGAGTTCGGGGCTAGTTGGGAGAGGGACACCTGAAAATACTGACAGATCTCTATAATAAAGGAATGCAAAGGGAACCGCAGGCCGGCGAGAAGATGATCCTTGAAGATAGTAAAGTAGTTCACCGGGGCTCGGTTAGGTCGGTCATCCGGAGAGGGGAGAGCGAAAACGTGATCTTCTGGGATGCGATAATCATGGCGGAGGGTTTCCAAAGACCCTAGACTCAAGGTCGATCGGGTAGTAGTATACCACGGCTCGGGCGCAGAGGATGAACCGGGCGTAGAAGATGAGCCGGCCATGAGGTCGGACTCGAGAATTAACAGAAAAAGGTTTAGGCGGGTAAAAGAATACCTAGTGTTCGGGCTCGGGGTGAGATGCTGATCGCCGGAAACACTGTTCGTCGGAACTCAAGGAGGTCGGGCGGAGGAGGTCGGACAAAACGAAAAAAGAAGCGAGAGGGAAAGTGAGGAAGAATGAAATGATGGGGGCCGCCTATTTATACTACCGGCTAGGCAACCAGGACCGTCGGATGGAGAGGAAAGAAATGGCGGGCTACGGTCTCCACCGTCCGATCAGCACGATTCCCCATATCCCGAAGCTTCTCGCAAACGCCAAACGAAGCCGCACCCACGACGCCTCGATATCGGAGGCATCCACTCAATAGCTGATGCGTGGTCAGTCATTAATGAATAACTGATTGGGAGGTCGGACACGTGGGAGGCTAACTCGGAATACAAGGAGCGCGCGGGAGAGCGGAAAAAGGGTCAGGCCGACCGGGCCAGGAGCCTAGTCAGTCGGACTGGACGCCTCCTTCGACTAGACTTGAAGGGGAGGCTTGTGATCCGGGCGAGCGATTTTTCATCAAGGATGAGAGCCCGGTCGGAGAAAACCCGATTCAACCCAGTTCAAGGTTAACAGAGGTCGGGGCGGGCCGAAGCTCGAGTTAGAATCAAGACCTCTCGAGGCCGACCTCTCAAGGCCGAGCTTTCAAGGCCGACCTCCCGGGGCCGATCTCTCAAGGCCAACCTCCCGAGGCCGACCACCCGAGGCCGAGCTCTCGAGGTCGAACTCCCGAGGTCGACCTCCCCGAGGCCGACCTCTCGAGGCAGACCCCCCGAGGCCGACCTCCCTGAGGCCGACCTCTCAAGGCCAAGCTCTCGAGGTCGACCCCCCTTGAGGTCGACCCCCCCGAGGCCGACCTCTCAAGGTCGAGCTCTCAAGGTCGACCCCCCCGAGGCCGACCTCCCCGAGGCCGACCTCCCCGAGGCCGACCTCTCGAGGCCGAGCTCTCGAGGTCGACCCCCCTCGAGGTCGACCCCCCCGAGGCCGACCTCCCCGAGGCCGACCTCTCGAGGCCGACCTCTCAAGGCCGAGCTCTCAAGGCCGACCTCCCGAGGACCAGCGATAGAAGCCGAGCTCCTGAACATTGAGCGCTCGAGGCCGAGTGCCTGAGGTCGCGCTCTCGAGGCTGAACGATTGAGGTCGGGTTCTTGAGTTTCATCCCTCGAAGGGCTCCGTCAAAACTCTCCGTTAAGAGACGTCGTCGTCATCTGACGTGGCCTCCCGGCAATTAATTAGGAGTAGGATCAAATGTGGCAGACTGCTATGTCAGTCTCACATCACCGCTTACTTAGCTTAATCCCTAACTAATCTTTAGTGAGATGTGACATCCCGCACGAGTGAGACCTTTCTCCTCCCCCTATATAAACCCACCCTTGGGCTCCAAAAAAGGGGATCGCTATTCATTCACAACCACACCATTACATTGAGAGCCCCGTTTAGGTCCGACCTCCTAAGCTACAGCAGACCAGGTCATCTTGGTCAGACCGAGTCAGCCGGAGGAGAACCGATTCTTCGCTTGTCGACAGGATCAGTTATAATCCAAACTCTATAAATATAGAGTTCTCAACTTCATATTCTCTACCCTTTTTCGACTCTATCTTTCGACGACAATGGAAGGAGGTCACGGAGCTTCATCATCTCGATCTCGGAGGAGAATAGAAATAACGCACGAGAGCAACGAAATTTAAATTCGATCCACCAATGATGAAACCGAGAATCAGCCCCAGCACCTTTCGATGTCTGAAACATACATAAGGAAGTACCAGTACAATTATTTCTAAGGTTCGGAAAAATCCTCATTTAAAATATTCTATTTTCACTAAACATTTTGAGAAGGTCATACTTCCGTCAGGAGAATTACGTGCAAAATGTAAGCATTGTAATGCTTTCTACAAATTTCAAGTCGCGGCGGCTATAGGTCATTGAAACGACATGTAGAAACGAAGTACCCAACGGAATATGGACTCGATCACTCTCATGTACAATTATTAAGATTTTCTAGTTGTAGTAATACTGATTCTGATTTATTTTTATATTTTGATAATAAATTAAGAGAATCATTAGCTAAATTTGTTTCTATAGATTTTTTTTTTAGTTTTGGATCTAAATGTACATTTGATGATTTTTTAAAGAATCTCTTAATCCATGTGCTAAACGTGTTCCTAGGACTACACTTACTCGTACAATTAAAATATTAGTAAAATAAGAATAAAAGAATTTAATTGATGAATTTAGTAAATTAAATAATAAAATTTCTTTATGTTCTAATATTTGGCGTGATTATTGGCAAACTCATTCTTATATGGGTATGACTTGCCATTGGATCGATAACTCTTGAATTCTCCAAAAAAGATTAATAGGTTATAGAGTTTTTGATAAATCACATATTGTCCATAACATTACACAATTATTATGTTTAATTGTAGAATTGACTCATAAAATATTTTCAATATCATTAGATAATGCTAGTTTTAATACCGCTTCTATGGATGAATTAAAATTTATTTGTCAACCTGTTATTGATGTTTATTTTTTCATATTGGTTGTGTATATTATGTTTTAAATTTATATGTTCAAGATGTATTAAAACTTTTAAAAAATTATATTAAATCAATTAGAATCGCAATTTCATATTTATGGTCGTATCCATCTATGATAAAACAATGGGGTAGATTTTATAGAACTAATGGAATGAGATCTAACAAATTTTCACGTGATGTTCCAACATGTTAAAATTCAACATATCAATTATTACAAGATTCATTTCAATATAAAGATTTATTATATTTATTTTTTTTGCACAAAATAATAATACTAATATATATTTATTTTCACAATAATAAAATATTTATAGTAATATTTGTGAAATTTTAAAAGTATTTAATGATGCAATTGAATAACTTTTCGATATTTATTATTCCACTACTTATTTAGTTTTGTGAATTGTTTTAGTATAGTATTTGTATTAAATGAACGTATCAATAATGAAGCTTTAACTTCTTACATATTAGCTATGAAAACTAAATATGAAAAATATTTTTATATAATTCCTAAAATTTATTTAATTGTAATTACTTTAGATCTTAAATTTAAATTAGAAGTTTGCTAGAAATGTTAACTTTATATGATCACTCTTTTAAAATGTTAATTTAAATTAACTTCTTGTCAGAAATATTAATTTAAATTAGATTTAAATTAGAAGTTCGAGAAAAATATTTTAAATTTTAAATTTTATTTTTATTTTTAATATTTTTAATATAATAATCTCGAACTGTCGCAAATCATGGCGAGCCGTGAACCGAACCTTGAATCGGCAGTTCCGAACCGTAAATCATAATCGTCTTGGACGATTAAGGTTAAAGGTCGATCTCTCACGAACTATCGAACTGATAATTTTAAATCGTCGAATCATCGATTCAGAAGTATGGTCGTGTCTACTTATAACATGATTTTTTTCATTAATGATGTCTGTAAAAAAAATGGTAGTAGTGTGCATCTAAATTTTAAGCTCGATTAATTTGAGATATCTTCTTTTACGAAAATTTTATCAACTATCTAAATCAGAAAAATACATATGAAAGTGCATTTTAAACATCAATATTTTCAAATTCGCTATTTATTTGCTTCCTAATATATCAAAGTCTCAATATCAAATTTATTATTAAAGAGCCAAGAGCCTAACATAACATCCTGCTCAGTCTACTAGTATCCAGCAAATATATGCGTAACTACAACCGAAAGATGCTACGATTGAGATGTCTCAATTGATTAAGGCATTTTGATAGCAGTCGTGGCGATTAATTACGATGGATTATGATAATATTTTGCTCGTAATTCAATCGTTTTTTCTTTTAGGATTCGTCTCCTCAATTATAGTTTGAGTTGGATTAAACAGTCGGAGGTTGTCGGCATTGGGAGCTCGGGGGCGCATAGACATTTCCTAGTCGATTGATTAGGATGCCTCATCATCAATTGACAAATCGATTAGAGGTAGTTGAGCATAGGTGGGCGGCCTAGCATCGGCAGTAGAGTAATTTTTTCTTTATATATAATTTAATTTGATTTAATTTAATTGAGATTCATATTAAGTTGAGATATCTATATAAATAAAATAAAACCTTTTCCAACTCAACGTTAAAATCTTTTGAGTGCGTATCATTCCCCCACTCACTTCGTTTTCTTGGCTAAGAAAAATCGATTGGTCTTTTCTCAATTTTCTTTATTATGCTTTAATCATTATCTCATTGAAAAAATTAAAAGAAAGCTTTCTGTCTTCATTAATAAAAAACTAAAAAGGACGTTTAACATTGTAATAATAATTGTATATATATTTAAAAAAACACTTTAACATTCATTACTACTGTTTAAATATTAGTTATAACTGCTTCAATTTAAACCCTTAAAATTAATAAAATACTATAATATAATTTCAACAAACTATTAAAATTGAAATAATTTTAATTGCATTTTTAATTTTAAATTAGTAAATTGTAAATAGTTGATAAAAAACGAATTATTTTGTAAATTTATTTGGTTGAATTATTTATTCACTTTATTTTTATTATTAAAAGGCAAACGAGGAAGCAAGCGTAACTCGAGATGCTTCGACGCTCTCCTCCACTCTCCATCGGCTCCTCACTCCTCGCCTTTACTAACGCCGTCGCCCTCTCTCCGCCGTTTACCTAGAAAGGGCGAAACGCCGTCAGTTCCCCGTTAGATGGAATCACCCAAGCGGAAGCGCCGCGGCGGCGGCAGCGGCGGCGGCGGGGACGACGACGAACGCCGCCTCCCTTCCTCCAAGCTCCGCCCAGCTGAGGACCATCCCCAAGCGAACGACGCCGATGTCGAGGAGTTCTTCTCCATCCTCTGTCGGATGCGCGAGGCCACTCGCTCGATCGCCGCTTCCAGAAAGGCGATGGCCCCGGCGCCACCACGCTGGACGCCAGCGTTCGCGCTGGAGGATTTCGTGCGGCCCGACGCTGCCATGGTCGAGGCCGATCGCGGGGCGTCGGCGGAGAGGGAGGTCGAGGAGGACCACGATTTGCCACTGCGGCGTCTCGACTTGAACGCGGATCCGGAGCCGGAGGTCTTGGCGCCGGAGAACCCATGCGGCGAGGCGACTTCCAGATGCTCCCGTGCACCGGCTTGATCTGCCCTTCTACCTGCAGCTTGCTAATTTTTATCGGTAACTAGCCTGTTCTATACTTACCTTCTCTTGCTTCTTTAATTTGCACGAGGTGAGATGCTTCATGTAAATTAATGCATATTTAATAGCATCAGCTATGAGATATATGCCGTCAATGATCCATTTCATGCCACAATATACAATCTGTTCGATTTTGTGAAGTTATCACGATGAACAACTCGAAGAGCGCTTGATTCTTTTTCATAGAAAAAAGTATTGGCATCAATTCGTGGAGTTCTGCTTTTAATACCACTTGTCAAAATATTCTGCTTTAAACGATAGATCAGACCTACACTCTTTTAGATCAACTACGAAGTAGTCTTTACCACAAAGTTTGCATAATTAAAATATTTCTTCCTCAATGGAACATCATAAATCTACTTGGTGTCCATGAGGAGAACCTAACTGTATATAATATTAAATTTTAAAAAAATGCAGATAAATTAATGCGAGACCTTTCAATTCTCACGTTTTTCGTTATTGATGAAGAAACCTGAAAAATCTCCCCTCTAAATTTCATAGGACATAAAAAAGTTCTCCTTAAAAAGAAAAGTACTTTCTTTGTTACATATCTTTGGATCTCCAAATGTGTCTCAAGGTGTGAATTAGGTTCCAGAACACTCTGAAAAATTAGCAACTCTAACCCAATAAGCTACTGATTTTCTCTTAGAAAATAATGATGAGAGACTGAGTTGTCATGAATTTTCTGCGGATCATGTTTGAAATTGACTTGAAAGAAATTTGTGGCTCATACTATTCCCATTCAACCAAATTATGACGGCCATATATTATCTAATGTACGAAACCATGAAATATCTTTTCCATGATTTGTGATTTGCATTAGTATGAACTTTGAACTTTACCCTTGAGTTATATAAATCTGCCTGCACTGATCATCAGGATAATTTATTCTTTTTTGACCAAATCATTTCCACGAACCCTTTGCCTGTATGCACCAACTAGTATCCTTTTTGTCAAGAATTAATTGTATCAACGACCTATAAGTTTGGGATGCATATTTCTTATGAGGTTGAACCTTGACTTTGATACACAGGACGGCTTTGTTTTTTTGTTGTTGAATTTTCTATCCTGTTAGTTTCAACTCCACTAGTATCATGTTTCAGTAGATGATGCTGTCCTAGATGTTGGAGTCATGACTCATTCTTTATACCGACATTTCTGTGTGGACTTTTCCCAGTTGTCCTGTTCATTGTATGATGTTTCTGCGTGTTGGAGCCGAATTTGGCTGTAGCTTCTGCAAGCTTTCTTCAGTTTCTTCCATCCACTATCTGTTAACAAGTTTGATCTTTACAATTCAGTTATAAGAAACATACAATATGACGAAAGGTTGACAAATTTACGTCATCCTTTTTACATTTCAGTATGTGGATGAAAGCATATATGTACTGATTCACCTAAATGGATCTACAAAAATATCTTTGGAATGTTTTTTCATACAGATACGGCATCTAGTATAATTTTCTCCCACTTGATTGTCGCATTGACATAAAATGCCTTAAAATGAGATTAGATACACAGCTCGCAGTCAGTTTATTGTTTTTGCTAAGATCATTGCTACTAGGCTGACAAAAGGACAGGGCTAAAATGAAGGTTGTGATCGGCATGGCAAGTGTTCTAAAACGAAGCCCAAGAAAATGGGGGAGAAAATAAGGTTTGACTTGAGGAATTAATGCAACAAAGCAGTTCTTGCCAGTTTGATGTGGAATCAATCAAGACATGTATTGCATTTGTCAACTGAAAACTTTTATTTGTAGATGCCTCGTGTGTGTGTGTACAAGAACAGGGTAGATACTTTTAAAAAATATGACACTCTCTCTAAAACACATGATAAATTACGAGATGTAGTTGCGAAAATAAATTACAAAACATAGACAAAACTAGATCAAATATTATTTAATAACCCCAGCGGAATGACTTGTCGAGTCGTTATACGGGCAGATTTCTAAAGTGCTGCTTGGGGGCATTGAAAGGGCAGGGTAAGGCAGCACCAGTGGCAGCAGACGGCTGGCGACGAGATGGGCACGAGGGCAGGATGGGACGTGGAGCAGTTCGTGTCGGATCCGGCATCGCATTCGAGTCTGCACTCCACTCCACTACACACCAAAAGAAGGGAAGCCGCCGTACGTCAATAACACCAACTTTTGGATAAGCACCGGCGCGTCACCAGTAGCTGCGGCAAACGCAATTGAGTAGACGACATCGTTCCCCACTCGTCGCTTTCGCCTTCACGCTCTGCAAAATAAGTTTCGCCGGAGATTCTTTTTAAATTTCGAATTCACCAAGTTGTTTCAGTGAACAGACGGGGAAAATAAAAACAGATTAATTTTTACCTTTTTATTTTATTTTATTTTTCGGCCGAATAAAAAGGTCTCTACAAATAAGTGGAACATGCGTGATAAATAAAAAAAAACTTGTCTGAGACATTGCGGTAGGGCCGTTCTGATTCCGTATCAAAACTGGGCCCACCGATTTTGGTCGCATTCTCTGTTATCTGGCCCAGCTCGCTTTCGGGGTGAATTCATGAATCCTCTGTAATTTTAAAAACTCTCCTCTTCTAATATTTATCAACTTTTTTTTTATTAAATCAATGGATTACTTAAGAGGAGCAAAAGTCGTATGAGCTTGTTAACCTTGGACTTATGGGCTATCCTGATCTTTTAAAATTTTAATTATCTGAGAATTTTCTCGTCAAACTAGATCCCTTAGACTTTCAATCAACCTGTGCAATCAACACACTCCACCCGCATATGTCAAATACCATCAAAATTGACCATTTGAGATCTGATTGTATTGACAATGATACTTTTCACAAATAAATTGCAGTAGCTCAAGCTTAAAAATTAAGCAGACAGTATATAGTTTAAACAACATACAACAACAACATTTCCAAGAGAGTATGTACAAATTGAATATTTACACAAATGAGGACTCAAAAGTACTACTACAACAAAAGAGATGACAACCTAACTTTATACAATAACAATTTTGGAACTGAACAAGAAGAAGACCCAGAACATTTGAGCTCAAAACTAGTCTCCCTTTAGAGTCACAGCTCTTAAGAACAATTGCTCAAATCCATTTCATGGATCAAAATCAAACACATAAAAAAGATAAAAAGATTTGAATTCTCCCTCTCCCTCTTACCTCCCTTTATTTTGTATCTACATGTAGCTTGAATTAAAAACAGACAGATCGGTGCAAGAAAAATGTACAATTGGAAAGAAAAAGCTGAAAGGCCTCGCAAAATACCTAAGAGCTCCATTTTCTTTTTAACTTAATTCTCTTCCCCTTCTCTGTTGCTGCTAACTTCGCCTAGTTTTTAGATTTTTAATTTGGTGATGTTAATTTTTGTTTCCTCTGTTTTTTTTTCTCCCTCTCTTCCTACTGCAGCGCTTTAAAACGGTGCCGAGAGCGCGCTGGAAGAAGGGGCCGGTTTAGGCCACGGCGGTGATGCTGCTGCAGCTCCGGCGGCCGCGGTTAAGGCAGTCAAAACCCTCGACACGCACGGCTGCCGGGACAAGGCCAAACTTGGCATGGGCACAGCCTTGCTTGGGGGACGCCGGTGGGCCGGATTGGGTTAGTGGTGAAGGGGCGAAAGGCGCCGGTGGGCGGTCCTCGCCGAAGCGGGCGTCGTGGACGACTGGGTTCGCCGCACGACTCGGCGGCGAGCCACAGAAGAAGGGCGGCGAAAAAGAAACTTGATTCTGTTCCGCTCCCTGCAATCAAATTGCACCCGAGAAATTTAGATGTTTTCTCTGGGTAATCGATTGATTCATCAAATAAATTGATAAAAAGAAATGAAAATCTTGCCTTTGAAAGAAATATGTCAAGGAGGTCTGCCCCGGCCTTCGAATCAGATAAATCCAATTGATGACTGAACAAACAGGGGGAATAAGTTAGAAAGATCGGAGCAAGCAAGAACATACATAGATTTCAAGACGAGATGGATACCTTGTGTGCCATCGAAGAGGTCTGACTGGATCTGCAACGGAAGCGAACGGGCTTACTCGCCGAGGCTTGGGGCAGAGGACAGGAGGCTTCCTCTCGGCGACGGAGAAGGGGGCCCGGATCTCTTCGTAGGCGATAAAGGCGTTCTGCTGTTGCATCGCCCAGTGATTCATTTTCGCTCCAATCTCTTCCAGAACCGCAACAGCAAAGCCTATAAAAGAACAAATCCAAGGGATAAGTCCTCCGTTCCTCACATGGATCATGCAATAACATAAGAAAACCAGACTTTGTCAACCAGATCTGGGAAAAACCAGAGAAAAATCGAAGCAAAAAAGCTAACTTCCAACGGAAGGGAATCAAAAGGGGCTGGATAGTGGAAGTTTCAGCTGTTTTCGCACCGCAAAAAACTCAGAACATTTAGCTGGGCAACAGAAAATGGCCACTTTCCTCAGAAGAAGAACCAAAATTCCACGAAACTCAAGCAAAGCCTTCATCTTTCTCATAGTAAGAGTTCTTAAAAGCATGATTTCGTCGAAACAACTCAGATTTAAGCGAGAACAAGATAGTCTACTATCTTCAAATACCTTGTCCGGCCTCTCCTCTCGCGAGATTGACAATGGAGCGCCCAGGAGGAGCACGGAGTGGGGAAGAAGGAGGAGGAAGGAGAGTGCCGGAGAGATTCGGAGAAGATTTATAGCGAGAAAAAAATGAGAGAGCGAGAATGATCGATAAAAAAAAAAAAAAAGAGCGCAGTAGCGTAGGCATCGGATGACCGGGAACCGGCGATGACCAGTAATAATAGCATTTGAAACAACAAATTAAACTCCTCCAACTTTTACTTTTGCCAGCTTTTTTTTTTATAAAGAAATACATGTCATTGTATATTTGAGTATATCCGAAAACATAAAAGACAAACAGATCTAAATAAAAATAACTTTTCTTTTTAAAAATAACCTCGGCTGTTTTACCAAACGGATATTCGTGAATATTCGAATTGATAAAAATATACCCACTATTTTTATATTTATAACAGAACATACCTAATTATTTATTATTTTCATTTTATCATCTTTATTATATATTTTTTTTTATTTCTCCATTAAATTAATTTTTTTCGTATCCCTTTCTCTTTTCTTTTTTTACGTGCATACATAAAATGAGTCCTACAATATTTAAAATTTAACTAACTAATTTTACAATGAAATGTAAACTTGATATGATAGACATTAGGTCCTCATTAGATTGATTCTTTCAATAATATTGTAACACCTTTAGAAAAATTAAAATAAGAAATAGATGATATTATTAGACTCTTTACCGCCTATAAATTTATAAGATCTAAAATTAATTCAATTGAACCGGTATAGATTCATCAATAAATTTCGATTAAAATTTATTAATTAATCTAAAAATTTTAGATTACAATCATTTCAAATCCTATAAATTTTTATTTCGACTAATTCTAAAGTTGTTAAAATAGTATCATTAGTGCCTTTGCTCCAAGATAATTACCTAATTTTACAATTAAAAATATGCCTTTTGGGGTAATGCGTCTGCGCTATTCTCATTAGTGCCTGTCCACTAAATTTTCCCTTTTTTATTTTTATTTTTCTAAAACAATTTTAAAACTTGCCATAAATTATCTTTCAATTTTATGGAAAACCTTTTAGGCGTCGTCGCCGTACCGTGTCGAGTTGTCGCATTCCAGCTACGAATCGCTCGTTATGCCTTGATTTTAAACTAGCCATTAGCGTAGGCCTAGTAAAACCTCCTCGAGCACGTATAATCCTCAATTAATTAAGAAATTGTGGATTAATTATTTTCTAATTTAGAAAAAAAAACACCGTGAGTCCTGTGAGGGCTGATCAGGACGTTTTGTCTTTATTTTTATTTTTATTTAATTAGTTGAGAAAAATAAAATAAATAAAAGGTCATTGTTCTGGGAACGAGTCAATGACGCGGCCAGCACTTTCGGTTTCAATTTCTGGGCAACTGGATGGTGGCGGCTCAACCATCCGATTGGGACGCCGGTCCAATTTTTAATTTTAACCCCCTTTTCAATGGCCAGCAATTTACATAATTTAATTATTAGACTAATTAATACCTTTAATCTCTCGCCTCGTGCATAGCAAGTGTCAACCCATCTCTACGAGTTAATAGTGGCGCGAGATATTATTCTTAATTGATATAATTATAAATATTTATCATCGACTATATCAGTCGAATATTTTTAGATAATTATAAAAATTCATCGACTCAATACTTAAATATTTAAAAAACTGAGAAAATAGTGTACCATTATTCCTGCATGGGTAAATAATCACGTGCTATTTCGTGATTTCCTGGTAGGGATTGGCCTTTTTACCAAACATGTTACCTCACTCGCTAGTTCTTTACCCGATATAGTGCTTTTGGACGGACAGAGGATGTTAATTTAAGGACAGGGAGGGCACATTGAAAAGTGTGGTCCTGGGCCCAGCTGTGCTGGGATCCTGGTCACGTCCAGCCTGGCCTTGACCCACTCGTCCTCGCCTTGTCCGCTGTCGGGTGGGGAGCACCATCAGATTAGGTCATCATTAATTAGACGGAGGGTTTCTTTTTTGTTTGCTTAAGTGGATGCTAATTTAATCTAATCAATCGGTTATGAGCACGGAATTCGAATCTGGATCTGGATCTGGATCTGGATCTGCATCGAGCCCAAAACTGAATCCTGGGTTTGGAATTTGGATTCCTTCAAGTTTCAGCCCAATCGGTTGCAATATTGTAAGATCTGATGAATTGCATGCCCCTACTCTATTTTATCTTGCTATGTTTTATTATATCTATGTCGAATTAATTACTGAAATGCATTAAATATTGTAACATACAAAATATTTCGTGTTCCGAACTGCTTTATTTCCGCACACGGTTGAATTGAATTTACATTTATCTTTTTGGAGATGATCTTTTAGGTGCCAACTATATTTTGCTCCTGATTCTTCGCAATCTTATCGTGTCTTTGTCGTTGACCTCGTAAGCTCCAACTAAATTACAGTTGTGTAATTGATTTGCACATTTTTCCCTTTCATTAATGGATAATTACAGTTGTGTACGTAATTATGTATTAAGTCACATACATAACATAGCACACAAGTAAATTGCAGCTGGCAGCAACACAGGGAGACTAGAGCGGATTGCATGAAGACTAAATATTGATATAATTGGAGATTTCTCCTAATCGCATGAATTTTAAGAACGAAATAAAAATTCGAAAGAGAAAACATAAGACATATAAATATAGATCTATTATTTCTTTGAATCATGACATAACAAGAATAAAATATAAATCGAAATATAAAGAACTTGATGGAAGAGTCATCATCCTTATCTTAGCTTCATCAATTTAATCCTGGTGGAAGAAGATGCAGAGGAAAAATGAAGGAGGATCTTCTAAGGGATTTAGGGTTGACGGCGTTGTAAAACTTCTTATCAATGGGGAACAAGAAACTAGGTCAAGATGCATAAACCCTTAGGGAACTCCCCTTTATATAGAAATCAAATCTATTATCAGCTCATAGATCATAATAGGTTGGCTTAAAGGGTTCTATATATTAAACCCGCATCCAATAATCCGAAATTCAATAAACATAAATTAGATCACTTTAAGAGCTTAGATTATATTTATATGTGCAACTTATAAATAAGTCCACCTAATATGAATAATAATATCCAACAATCTCTAACTTGGGCTATATGTTATTTGTATGTTAAATATAAGTAAAATATTAGTTGATATCAAATTTTATGGGTACAAAACACCCCTATAAACTGTTGGAAACGGATGGCTAGAGAGGGGGGGGTGAATATAGCCAATCTCTTTGACTTTAAACACTTGTGAGGTTTCTGCACTCAACTTATCAGTAGCACAGCGGAAGAAGCAAAACAAAGGAAGCAGTGCAGTAAACAAAATAGAAATGAAAGCAAGCAAGAACAACTACCAAAAACGCTAACAAGAGGGTTTACAAGGTTCAGGGATAACTTGCCCCTACTCCTTGACGTGCCCTTAAGGTGGGCGATCCCTTGATCGTCGGCAGATCAAGCCCCGGTGTTCACCGGATATAACGCAACCTCCTTCTCGGTGGAGAAACCTCTCCACAGCGTTTCAAACAAGGATATAGATTTAAGCTTAATGAAACACAGAGAAAACTCTTACTCAGCATCTAGCAAGGACAAGAACACAGCGAACTTATCTTGAGCTCCACCCAGCGACGATCTCACGCAAGGACTCCCTCCTTCGTGTCTTCTCATTGTTGGACTCCAAGCCCTTGTTCTTTCCTCCCAGCACTCACGTAAGAGTTGGTTGCTTCTCGATTGCGGTTGCTTGCTCAAAATAATGAAGACTTCAGTAACACAGCAAGCCAAGTGTGGAGAACACAAAATCACAGCAAGAACTTCAGCAAACTCGAACACTTAGGATTCTCAAAACCCTCGAAACTCTGCTTCAACCGACGTCTCTTCTCGCTTTTATTTCTCCACCAAGCATCAGAAGACACCATCTCTGCAGCTCCCAGCTGCTCATCCGCCAACGTCAGCTACCACTGAGCTATCCCTGGACTCCCTGAGCTTCCCTCAGCCAAGCTCCAGTCTCAGCTCCAGTCTGCAGCTCGGCCGTTGCAACCTGAGATGGGAAAATGGACAAACCTGCTCCAAGGAAAGCCTCCATTGACTTCTCCTTGAGTGTTTGAATCCTCCCCTGTCACATGCAGCTTAATCAGACTGTTAGAGCAGTAAATCACACAGTAAATCAAATATCAAAAGCAAACAGCAGCGAATCGGATACGATCAGACGCTCTGACCACGTCTGACAGTGCAATTTGAATTAAAGTGATCGGTCACCGGACCGATCCAGGGCTTGTGGGTCGGTCACCAGACCGATCCACTGCTTCGCTGGGATTCCCAGCTCTCGCGGCTATACACGCCTGATCGGTCACCCGACCGATCAGAGTGAAGCCTGATCGGTCACCAGACCGATCAGAGTGAAGCCTGATCGGTCACTCAGACCGATCAGGACAGATGAACAGATTTTAATCAGATCCTAACTCCCTGATCGGTCACCGGACCGATCTAGGGTCTGATCCGCAAGGGAACTCACTCACCGTCCGCTCCCTGATCGGTCACTAGACCGATCAGGGGCAAGGCAGCAAGGAAGCAGTCTGCTCCCTGATCGGTCACCGGTCCGATCAGGAGCCACACAGTAGGTTCCTAACCTCACTGTGCGCTCCTTGATCGGTCACCAGTCCGGTTAGACATCGCTGGATCGGTAACCAGACCGATCCACGAAGGAGCAACGTGCCAATGTCCCTGATCGGTCACCAGACCGATCCAGAGACTCAAACCTAGCCCTCCAAGCTAGGAATTCATCCACCTTAGCCCTCCAAGCTAAGGATTTTTCCATCTAACTCTCCAAGTTGGGAATTTGCACCTAACCCTCCAAGTTAGGACTTTTCACCTAGCCCTCCAACCTAGGACTTTTCACCTAGCCCTCCAAGCTAGGACTTTTCATCCAACCCTTCCGAGTTAGAACATCATCCAACCTAGCCCTCCAAGCTAGGCACCTGACCCTCCAAGCCAGGACTTTTTCACCTAATTCTCCAGGATGGAAATTTGCATCTAACCCTCCAAGTTAGGACTTTTCACCTAGCCCTCTAAGCTAGGACTTTTCACCCAACCTTTCCAAATTAGGACTTTTCCAACATCTAGCCCTCCAAGCTAGGATTTTTCACACCTAACCTTCCAGGTTAGGATTTTCCAACACCTAGCCCTCCAGACTAGGATTTTTCATACCGTGCCTGATCCCCGATCAGGACTTAATCATAATCAATCATCATCCACCTAAACTAAAATCGGTGTCAACACCAAAACAACAATCAGGGCCAGACTGCATCAACATAAACAATCTGGTTCATTAACTTCATTGATATATGATTAAAGAGGTCATAGCTACTGTATATGATCATAACAACCCCTAACAATAATTACAATACCAATGTCATTAATGACATAGATCAAGATCTGAATTTATAGAGTAGAAATTATATGAAATATGATCAGTACATTGTCAATTTTCATCTGGTCCAAAGTGACTCAAATGTGTCTGATCATATTTGTAAATACCTTATGCTAAACTACAATAACAAACCGTGATCCAAACTTTGTGATTTCAAAAGGAATTTGTATCATATTTACAAATACCAAATGTTAATCAACAATAGTAAATCATGATATCATATTTAAAGTGTCAAATAAACATATGAATTCCCATTAATATTTTGAACCTTAAATACATACAACAATCAAAAATAAAAGTTCATCTTTATGAACATAAAGCAATAAATAAATACAGACTCCCACTATATGAGTTCTTCTCCCATAAAAAGAACTCTCGTATCCACAATATGCACATGAAACACCTTAGGCACTAAGCCTTTGATGAGTGGATCGACCAATATAGAATTTGTGTTGATATGATCTATCATGATCTGACGACTCTGAACTCTCTCTTTAACCGTTAGAAACTTAATGTCGATGTGCTTAGACTTTGACGAACTGCGATTGTTCTTGGCATAAAGTTCAGTGGCTTTATTATCATAGTAGATCCTCGGTGGCTTGCCAATGCTATCAACGATATGCAATGTTGTGATAAAGTTCCATAGCCAAATCCTGTGATTGGATGGTTCGTAGTATGTTACCAATTCTGCCTCCATAGTAGAAGTGACTACTAGCGTTTGCTTAACGCTCTTCCAAGATTCCAAGATATAACTCCTCCAGCAAGTATGAAGATATAGCCTGAAGTGGACCTCCTACTATCCAAGCATCCAACAAAATCAGAGTCTAAATAACTAATCACCTCCAAGTGATCTGACCTCTGATACGTGAGCATGTGTTTCTTAGTTCTTTGCAAATACCGCATCACTCTTTTAACTGTTTTCTAGTGTAATGGTCCTAGGTTACTAACATATCTGCGTAACATCCTAATTATAAATGCTATATTTGGTCGAGTGCAAACTTGTGCATACATAAGACTTCGCACTGCTGATGCATATAGGAATTGTCACATCTCCTTTATTTCAAGTTTAAGTCGTGAATACTGCTGCAAACTGAACTTGTCACCTCTTAACACAAATGTGTCCATAGGTGTACAGTTTTGCATGTGATACCTTATAAGCACCTTCTCAATATAAGCCTATTGTGAAAGTCCAAGAATACCTCTTTAACGATCACGACAGATCTAAATGCCTAGAACAAAAGATGCTTCACCAAGATCTTTCATTTCAAATTTACCAGATAGAAATAATTTGGTTTCATGAAGCAGACCCTTATTATTGCTCGCAAGTAATATATCGTCCATGTATAGAACAAGTATAACAAACTTGCTCTCACTGAACTTGACATTTATGCACTAATCAATGGGGTTATCTTTAAATCCAAATGAGGTAACCACTTAATCAAATTTTCGGTATCATTGATGGGGCGCTTGTTTTAAATCATAAATAAACTTCATTAATCTACATACTAGGTGCTTTGGGTCTGAGAACTCAAAATTCTTCGATTGCACCATATATATAGACTACTCTATGCCTCTATTGAGGAATGCAGTCTTTACATCCATTTGATGTAGCTCCAAATCAAAATGAGCTACAAGTGTCATGATTATCCTAAGGGAGTCTTTCGTCGACATAGATGAGAAAGTCTCCTTATAATCAATGTCTTCCTTCTGAGTGAATCCATTAGCAACAAGACGAGCCTTATACCTTTCGATATTGTCCTTCGAATCCCGCTTGGTTTTAAATATCCATTTACAACCAAGGAGTTTCGAACCTTTACGCAATTTGACAAGTTCCCAAACGTCATTGTCTACCATATACTTCAACTCTTCTTGCATGACATTAATCCACCTTTCAGGGTTCGAGCATTGTTTGACTTCTTGAAAAGATATAAGATCAATTTCCAACCTTATATCAAAATTATGCTCTTGGAGATAAACATAATCTCGAGAATTCATGCTTCTCTGTTCCCTTGTGAATAGCCTTAAGGGCACTTGTGTTTGAGGTGGTTGAGGTACTTGTTCATCAATGTGAGGCAATACTTCAATTTCAGTAGTAGACTTCTCCAATTGCATTGGAGATGCCATGTGAATATTTTAGTTCACTACGCTCACTAGATATGCAGTATCTATAATGTGCGGTATGGTAACTATACCACTACTGATCGTACTAGTAGTGACCATAGAAGGATCACCAATGATTTTCTCAAAAGATACTTCCCTTATTTTATCGTTCCCACCGTCCTCAATGAATTTTTGATATTTCCCATTTCGAAGAAGGATCTATTAGAGGGATCATAAAAGTTATACCCCTTTGATTTCTTAGACTAACCTACAAAATTACAGCTAACAGTTCTTGAGTCCAGTTTCCTTTCATTAGGCTTGAAAGACCAAGTCTCAGCTGGACAATACTAAACGTGTAAATGCCTAATGCTAAGCTTCCTACCCGTCCACATCTTGAATGGGATTTTAGTTACTGTCTTATTAGGTACTCTATTGAGTAGGTAAACTGTAGTCTTGAGTGTCTCACCCCACAAAGACTCCAGTAGAGAATGAAAGTCATCATACTTCTCACCATGTCTTTTAGGGTTCAATTGCGATGCTCAACTACACTATTCTGACTCGGTGCACCAGACATGATATACTGAGGCACAATCTGACACTCAGCAAGGTTATTTGTAAAAGGTCTTGGATATTGTTCACCTAATCCATCATATCGATCGTAATATTCTCTTCCATGGTTTGATCGAATAACCTTAATTTTCTTACCTAGTTGAAGTTCAACTTCGGCTTTGAAACTTTCATCATGTCCAAAGATTGGGACTTCTCATGAATAAAGTACAGATAACCAAATCTAGAATAGTCGTCTATGAGACTAATAAAATATGTATGTCTATTCCAAGATGTCTTAGGGAATGGTCCATAAATGTCCTTATGTATTAGCTCCAAACCGTCACTACAACGACTAGCCCCTTTGTTCCTTTTGTTAGTTATCTTCCCTTAACACACTTTATGCAGACATTAAAGTCTGACATGTTAAGAGAATCAAGAATTCCATGTGACATTAACCTTTCTAGGCATTGTTTGGATACATGTCTTAAACGTCTATGCCACAATATAGAAGAACTCTTGTTGGTCAATTTGTGTTTTGTAAATATACCATGCATTATTACATTGCCAACCGTAGGAGTAAAGGTGTTTGATTAATAAAGCTTATCAACCAAGGAACCATTGCTAATCAAAACTGAATTAAAAAATACTAAACATTCCATTTTCAAATGAATAAGAATAACTTAATTTGTCCAAATAAGAAATTGGAATTAAGTTCTGTCTGAAAGATAGTACAATGAATGTATTATCTAAATTCAAATAGACACCAACTCCTAAATACATGCTAAAAACACTAATAGACTCGACTGCAACCTTTTTTCCATTCCCCGTATTAATGTATCTTTCACCATTAAGCGGAAGTCGGCTCCTGAGACAATCCTACATAGTGACACTTATCTGAGTAGTAGTACCAGTATCTATCCACTAAATGTCAGTGGTACAATAGATAAATTGACTTCCGAACTAACAAAGTTGAGAAGTTTACCCTTCTTTACATGCCAATTGGCGTACTTGAGACAGTCTTTCTTCATATGACCTTTTTTCTTGCAAAAGAAACAAGTGGATTTCTTATCTTGCTTCTTGTGCTCCTTATGGTCATTACCTCCAGAATCTGCAGTTTGCTTTCCTTTTCTTTTGTTATTAATCTTCTTTCGCTTCTTGCTAGTACTTTGAGAACTAGATGCTAAGTGAGCACTCTCAGATGTTTCAATCTTCAGTCTCTCCTCTTCTTGCACGCATTGAGCAATAAGCTCATTTAATGTACATTTTTCCTTTTGAATATTATACGATATTTTAAAAGAAGTGAACCGTGTAGGTAGAGACAACAAGATGAAATGCATTAACATACTCTTAGGCATATCGAGTTTTAGTGCTTTCAGACTTATCGCTATATTGGGCATCTCTATAATGTACTCCCTTATATTTCTTTTACCATTGTACCACATGGTTACCAACTTCGTAAGAAGTGTGGTAGTCTCGACTTTTTCATTTGAGGTGAATCGGTCTGCCAGTTGGTTAAGAAAACTCCTAGCATCTTCTCTCTCTGTGTTTGAACCCTCTATTTGTGCGATAAGGAAATCTTCATGATGGTTAAAACTCATGCAATTTGATTTCTCTCACAGCTGAAATTCAACCCTTTGCTCTATAGTGCTAACATTGGTCAAAGGTGCGGGGCGATCATTCCTTAATACATAATCTAAGTCCATGCAGCCTAAAACTATAATCACATATTTTTTTCATTTAACAAAATTCGAACCAGTTAATATTGGGATGCTATCATTGAAATTAAGACTAAAAATTTATTTATGCTCACGATTTAACTAAAGCCAAGAACATATACATATATAATAATATTATGCAAATAAATAAAATGTAACTCCTTATGAGATACCAAATATAACATTATATTTTAATCTATGGATTAAAATAGAATTTGTTAGTAGTACTCTCTGATATAACTCAAACTTTAATTGACCACACAATGTATCTTCCTTTGGGCCGACCCATTGTGCATATAATATGAAACTTTATATGAATTATTTGTCATTTACAACAGCTTTAATCATCACGCATAGTCCTAACGACATATGGTATGATCAGAATAAAATAAATTATTCAATATATAAACATTAAACATATATCTGACACAAAACTAACATTCTTTTGGGTCGAATACTCTTAGCATAGATATTCGTCTACCAACACCAAATATACTAAACCTATCTAAGGTGCTTTCCTTTAGGCGGATATAATAGTTCACCTTAGTAGCACATTATGTAGATAGACCCAAAAAAATTCTAAAAATTTTAACCGAATATATAATTTCTTAATTAGTATTAATATGTTCAAATTAGACTTATCAATTGATTGATACTATATAATAAATAATTGATTTTACTCAATTTATTATCTCGATTTAAAAGTCTATTATATAGGACTCATGATTATATAAAGTTCAAAGAAGTTAAAACTTCATTAAGTTCTATAATTTAATTATTATTAATGCCATTTAATCCCATTCGTGATCATTCATGCATAAAAAATTTTATTTAATGTTTTTTTTGTTTTTTTAATGCACTTATCTCATGCACGGAGATGGATGTCAATCGATTTAAGTGATCTTTTAATCTATTAGAAACAAATTATTTCGATTTGAAACCAAAACGAATTATTCTGTCATTAGTTTTAAGGCTGATAATTGATAAAAAAAATAATTCCAATTATATCTATTCATTAATTTAGACTTGATAATCAATTAATCGACCAAGTCAATTGGTTGAATTATTGTGACTTAACCTAAAAATTAAGTTAAACATGATGATTCTTATGCCGTTGTTTATTTATTTATTTTATAGAAATATATAAAATTTAGAACATAAGTCTATCTTTGAATTTTCTTATATGATTTTTGACAATTAAAAAATTATATTATGCTAGGAAAACTTGATCTAGTATATAAAAAATAAATCAACGAAAATTTTAAATTTTATGGCCATAAAAACGACGAAACAAAGCAAAGCTCTGATATCAATTGATAGAACTTGGGATTTCTCATACTGCATGAATTCTATGAATGAAATATGAACTCAAAAGAGAAAACACAAGGCATATGAGCATGAATCTATTATTTCTTCGAATCATGACATAACAAAAACAAATATAAACCGAAATATAGGGAACCTGATTGAAAAGTTATCGTCCTTGTCGTAGCGTCGTCGATTTGATCTCTGTGGAAGAGCGTCGTCGATTTGATCTCTGTGGAAGAAGATGCAGGGAAAGATGAAAGAGGATCTTCCATGGGGTTTAGGGTTGACAGCGTCGTAAAGCTTCTTGTCAATGGGAAACAAGAAACTAGATCAAGATAATACCCTAAACCCTTAGAGATCTCTCCTTTATATAGAAATCAAATTTGTTATCGTATCAGTCCATAGATAATAATAGATTGATTTAAATGGTTCTATACATTGAACCCGCATTTAATAATTCAAAACATAATAAACATAAGTTAGATTTTAAGGACTCAGATTATATTTACACGTGCAATTTATAAATACGTCCACCATCAGATTAATTAGGCCATCATCATTAATTAGATGGAGGGTTTCTTTTTGTTTGCTTAAGTCGATGCTAATTTAATCTAATCAATCGGTTATGAGCACGGAATTCGAATCTGGATCTGGATCTGCATCGAGCCCAAAACTGAATCCTGGGTTTGGAATTTGGATCCCCTGAAATGACAAAATTAGTATTCCTTAAAGTTACAGCCCAATCAGTTGCAATATCGTAAGACGTGGTCTGATGAATTGCATTCCCCGACTCTATTTTATCTTGCTGTGTTTTATTATATCTATGTCGAATTAATTACTGAAATGTATTAAATATTGTAACATACAAAATTTATCTTTTTGGAGATGATCAATCTTATCGTATCTTGGTCATTGACCTTGTAATTAAGCTCCAACTAAATTACAGTTGTGTAATTGATTTGCACATTTTTCCCTTTCATTAATGGATAATTACAGTTGTGTACGTAATTATGTATTAAGTCACATATATAACATAGGATACAAGTAAATTGCAGCTGGCAGCAACACAGGTAGACTAGAGCGGATTACATGAAGACTAACTATAATACACACCCAACAGATGTATGCATTTGTGCTTTTCTTCACAATTGCTTTATATATATACCTGCGACCTGCCCAGGTAACAGGGTTCATGGTCATGACCTTCGTCATCGATCCACCCACATGTTCATCGATCGTAGAGTAAGAAACAACAAAACTAATTTAATTAACGTCCCATGCATGCCAAATGTAATGGTTCTGATCATCAGTAGCCCCTCCAAACTGGTTCCTGATTGAATAGCTGCGCTTGTTGCTCTGCACAACCCACTCCTTTAGAAGAAGAAGCAGCTCCATGCGCCATAAACTGACTCAAACTGCTTGCTGCATTGATCGGATGCTCCGGGCCGGAGAGCGCCAAAGCCTTCAGCATTGCCGGATTTGGAGCAGCGAAGCCTGCTCCGGTTCCAAACAAAGCAGCCGCAGCCCACGGAACAGAACCCTGCCCGTTCATCCAGTTCGTCTGCATGTTCGCGTCGAGCTGGACGTTGCTGCCGCTGTCGCCGTACATGCTCGAATTAGAAGTGTGCACCAGATTGTTGAACACCGAGACGTCGATCTCGCCGAGCTCGCTCAGCGACGCGGCGTTGCCGGGCGATTCGAGCAAGGCAGGCATGGCAAGGGAATCCGGGTGATCGGGCTTCTTCGCCGTGGAGCTCTTCTTGAACACCCTGCACACCACCCACTCCTCCTGTGCATCCAATTACACACAGTTGATTAATAATTATTTGAAGCTAAATTTTATGTGAACAAATTAATTAAACTTAATTACCTTAGTCGGGTAGTTGGTGTGGAGCCTGTACTCGTGCATGACCCAACAAGTCTTCTCGCCCTTAGGAGCCCTGCCCTTGTAGAACACCAAGGTCTTCTTTAACCCCACTAACACCCCGCAGTGGAAGATCTCCTTATCTTTGCCCGTCGTCTTCCAGTAGCCCGACTCGGTTGCCCGGTTCGTCCGCAGCCCGGTCGGGTACTTCCGGTCCTTCATACTGAAGAAGTACCACTCTTTCTCCCCCATACTCGCCTTCCCTGCATTTAGACCCAACAATCAGTTCATCCATGATTAAATTGTCACCGGAGAATGGATAAACAGAAGCTAAAAATACGTACCCGGCAGGTCCCATGGCTCGCACTTGTTGAGGTCGACGTCGGCCATGGCTCTGGTGGAGAAACCCAACTCCGTCACCTTCCGGGTGAGATAGTAAGTGATGAGCTCCTCATCGGTGGGGTGGAATCTAAACCCTGGAGGAAGGATCTCCTCCATGGATCTTTATCAAGCTTTGGAGATCAGGCACAAGCATGCAGATCTGAGGCAATTCTAATGTTGCATACCTCAATTTCGCAGCGACCCAAAGCTAGCAGTAAAGAGAATAGGGATTTAGTATATATATAAAAATCACGGACAGATTCTAGATCAATTAAAAATCCAAAAATAAAGAGAAAAACGATCGAGGGCATTTGGATGAGGGGAAGAATATAAATTTCCGCAGTGAATGATTTGAGAATATTGATATGATTTGCGAGGAGGAGGATGTAATTTGATTGCGAAATTTGGAGAGAGAGAGAGAGAGAGAGTCACACTCGTGCGGATCTCCTTATCCACTTTCCAACCAAACCCAACCGTTTCTACCAACCGGCGATCCAGCCGCGCGCTTCTCCGACAAGATCCGATAAAATTTACTTGCACGCGGTAGATTTCACACGCACGTGAGTTTGTCTATCTACGAGGTTCATAATCATAAAAATTTGCCCTCGCGAATCGACACAGTTTTGTGTTGGTACTTTTATGAATATTTATTCCAACACATTTTGGAGTGAATTTTTAATAGTATAAAATATCTCATTAATGTCTAATCTTTTTCATGTAAAAGACTGCTATATTAGAGAAAAATATCCCTTATAATTTATCTGTCTGTATTGTCACAGATAAGCCTTAATCAATTTTTAGTACGTGTGAAATGCCTAATTGATTGTCTCATCCTCTCTTACACACGCTATTGTTATGCGATATAGTCTCTCGTCATTTAACTTGTTCGAGGAAATATGAAGCCGCTCTGGAAGGGTAGTTAAAGTTACGTTTTTACTTTTTTTTGTCACATATATTTACAGTTGTTCTGTTTCTTTATATATCTGTTAGAACGTGAATTAACTTAATTGTTTTGGTAAAATTATAAGCTGAAGTAAGTTTTAAAACTGACTCCTAACAGTTTAGTTTGTCTCATAGTGTTTATATATGTTTTAATTGTCCTTGGACTAGGTCGTCCCTTCCCCAAACAAAATCTAAAATTCTATTAAAGCATCAATATCATTTAGATCAGCATGACTTGACTTTAATGCTTGCTCCACTAAATCCAAGCACCAGGACGAAGGACTAGCACCGTGGACTACAGCTAATTAATCCTTATTCTTATCTTTGCTAATCAATTACTCCTAATTAATGATAGACTAAGAGAACTACGACCATGTCCAAACTCGTGGAGCGACAAAACCAAGAGGCTCACCAAACAACAGAGACTCCATTTACTGTGCCCTCTCTCTCTCTCTCTCTCTCTTTCTCTGATGACTGTTAGCTTCTCTCCTACTCGTTCATTGTAATTTATGCTTATAAATATTCAGTAAAATAAAACAACGTGGTTCTAAAGATTTTGACACTTGGTGCTATATCTTGGCCTCTCCGTATGAGGAGTGAGGAGAGTCGTTCCTAACGAGTACTTTTTCCGGTTTTGTGAATTAAGGCAGGCGATGGCGTCTCACGATCATTCTCCGTGGTATTGGTGTTCTACTTCCGTTACGTTTCGATACCCGACTGGATTAAAAAATTAAGGTGGAGGCAAAGTTTTCTAGACCGCCTTCATTCCTTGATCAGTGGGAAAAGTGTGGCTCTGTTTCCGCTCAAACAAAAGTACAAAATGGCTTGTTTCTAGATCAGTTTTTTTTTAAAGCTTAATTAATGTGCCGCCAATTCATTAACCCTTTCTTTAGCTTATTCTGAAAAAAGTGAACGATGGGGATGATAAATTATCAAAGTACAATCTATAGTGATGATGACGATGACAAAGAGAAGAAGTCGATGGCTGCGAAATTAACACGAACGTAAAGGGAATGCATCGGAAGAAGTTCCGATGAAGCCCTCTCTGACACTCAAGTCAGAACCCCTTCTTTTAGAAAGAAAAGCGAAGAATCAAAGTATTATAATTCTGAAAAGCTTATCCCCCTTTTACTTGGGTACTGAGACATCTTATATACCTGACGTCTTCCTTCCACATATCCCCACCTCCTCCTCCACATTTCTTAGTCATCAGTTACTTGCCAGCTGTCTTCCCCTGGTAACGATCATCGTAATTATTAAGGTCCTAATTACCATGAGTTGCAAATAATAATTACCCAATGACTTTCCCATTCTAGAAGGAGGAGGGGATACTTGAAGTCTGACTCTCTTATCCCTATGCTAATCTTTGGGCTCCACTCTCCGGAGTCAGTCTCGGAGTCTTATCTCCCGAGCTGACCTCGGGGGTCTTCTTCCGTTCTTCTGAGATAGTCTCGGAAACCCGATTCTCGGTCTGACCTCGGGGGCCTTCTTCTGTTCTCCCGAGATAGTCTCGAGAGCCCGATTCCCGGTCTGACCTCGGGGCACTAGTTTAGTGGGCCATGCCACGTAGTTTTCTCGTGTCACGTGTCCTCCCTGATACCTCATCCCTATCACAAGTCCCCCCTTCAAGTCTTATCGAAGGTAGTGAGACTAACTGATTAGGCTGGTGGCACAATGAGGGGAAGCTCAGTATCTGCGAGGCCCATATTACCATTCCTTCTTTCTTAACGACTTGTCGGGTCCTAGGAATCGAAACATTCGTCATTGGCCCAAGGTGGTCCTTTGAGTTAATCCAACGAGTTCCAAGGCCTAGTAATGATGGCAGTCCATCACTCATTAAGGGCGTATTGGGTATCTTAATGACGAGAGAGTGTTCCTGTGAATAGATTACTGTCATGTGGCAGGATCCTTTCTAAGTGATTTCTCTCTGATTAGCTTAGTCGGGTCACACCAACCAATGGCTGTAATGAATTGTGATGCCTCGAGATTTATAGTTCTCACCGTCCACACGTCATGCATCTATTCCATCGCACGAGAGCTGCTCCTTCCCTATAAAAAGGGGAGGTGAAAACGACCTTCAGTCTTCTTGCACCGCCGACTATCAGAGCTTGCGCCTCTCGTCCCTGCCTACTAGATCGAGTTTTTTCTTGCTAGAGCTTCTTCTTCGCGTGTAAGTCTCGTCCGCCTCCGTCTTCCTCTCTTCTTCACTATCATGGGCAAGGAGGGAAAAGGAAAGAAAGGTTAGGGTAGGAAAGAAAGACCTGAAGGGGAAGGGACGTATTGTCCAGAGTGGTACGAAGCCACTTCGTCGAAGGTCAAGCCGAACACCCTGAGGGCCGCTTGTGAAGCATATAACATTCCGGCTGAGTTAGAGATCAAGATCCCTAGGATAGACCCATCCCCAGTAGAACCCCCCTTACGGGTTTACACCTTCTTCTTAGGGTAAGTAGAGTTGGCCTTCGTTTTCTGATTCTTCCCTTTCTCATGGCCATCTCTGAGTATTTCGACATTCTTTTACACCAAATGGCTCTAAACGCCTTCGCTCAGATGGGCAGATCGTTTATCCTGTTCAAACTATTCAGCATACCCTTGACTCCTCATTCCTTCCACTACTTCTTCCTCTCCAACTTGGCCTCTAGGGGAGCCTTTAGCTTTACTGCTCGCTCCGGCTATAAATTCATCAGAAGCCTCCTTCCTCCCATAAGGGATGGAAGGAGCGCTTCTTTTTTATTCAACTTTCTGAGCGTCCCTTCTACCCAACTCGCTAGCGAGAAGACTTACCCTCTCCTCCGGACCTTGGCGACTTCCAGCAGGACCAGGGGTATCAGGGAGCCAGGAGTATTTTGGATGAAATGGAGTTCCACGACCCCAACCTGGTTCAATGTGAAGAACTCCTGTATCGGCTGGGATTAGCTCCAAAGTCACTAGTCTTAGCCATAATCTCAGTAAATCCACTATTTCATTAAACGCTTATCTATTCTAACTGATGTTCCGTTGTTTGTGTTTTGCAGAGAATATCATGCTCTCCCTGGCTATGAGCAAACTTCTCCCTGCTCATCTGCCAGCTCCTATCGCCCCGGTGGTTGAGCCTTCTGAGAACTCCGAGCAAACACAAGACCAGGAACTGACTACCTCGAAGCTATATGATGCTCATGAAGTTGATCCTTCTCCTATTCCCATTGGGGCAGGAGGTGATGAGGAGGAATCGCCAGCTCAGGTTCCTATATCGGTGACGGAGTCGACCTGGAAAGCAGATTCCCTCCCCTCTGGACAAAGATGGCTAGTCCTGCTCGCCGAGGAGATCGAGGAGAGCGAGCCACTGGTCCCCCCCCCCCCCCCCCCCCCCCCCAAAGTGATTGATTCCTCCTGCCCCCTGAAAGAGGAGAACCCGCTCAATCCCGGCTTCTCCAGAAGCCCTGGGGGAAGAAGAGGATGTGTTTCCTCTTTCTAAACGCTACCGGAGGGAGTCACCTATTGTGGCAGAGGCTCAAGCTGAGGTTGAGTCGTCTGCTGGGGAAGTACAACCTTTCCCTCCTTTCATCTAAAGCTCTGGACGCTCGCGGCAGCTACAAAGGTAAGAGGGCAAGATCTGAAGAGCCTAAGTTCATGAGCGCTCATCTACGCTGGAAGGTGCAGGCGGTTGATAAAGCAACCTTCTGGGACCTCAGCCCATGGAGCTGAAGGAATGCTTGCCAGAGATCCACCCTTCTGGGGAAGCCTCCTCCAGCGGAGACGACGGTGTTCCGGGCTCCTCCGTTATGCCTTTCAAGGGACCAAGTCTCCAATCCCTCCTTCCTCGACGCTCCGAAGCTACTTCTGGTGTGCCTTCTAAGGGAGAGGACCAGAGACTCGCCACCTTATATGAATCGCTCCTTAAGGTGAAATTCCCGTCCACTCTGGTTACTATTATCTTTTTTCTGACCCTTATTGTTTGTTATGTCAGGCCACTTCCGACTGTCTCCTTCTGGGCCATCGTATGCCCTTCGAGCAGGAAACTGAAGCTTTGCGCTAGCAAGTGACAGAATTAGAGGCAGAGGTTTACCGAGCTAGTGAGGCAGACCAGATGCAGGCGGGGGTCAGCAGAGACCTTCGGACCAAGTTGGACCACTGCTTGGACACCCTTCTGGTCTCTGACTCATCTCTGCACAACGTCCTCCACCAAGAATGGCTCTTGTCAAAGAGAGCGATAACACTCTTGGCAGAGGTGAATCAACTGACTCAGGAGAAGGGGCGACTCCAAGCTCGGGAGGTGAAGCTGCGGAAGACGTCCGTCTCTTGGAGTCGTCGACTGAGACCCTCAATGATCGGACTAAAGAGTAGGCGGACCAGCTAGCAGAGAAGGAAATAGTGATAGAAGCTGCTGCCGCTCATGTATCTGATCTACAAGAGGACCTCAGGCGGACCAAGTCACTTCTCTCAACCACCTCCGAGTAGCTTGAGTAGGCACTGACGACTCGAGATCAAGTATCTTTGGAAGCAGCCGAGCTAAAAACTGTCCGGGACCGAGCCTTAGAAGAATTGAAGAACTACAAGGTCGATGAGGAGTCCCGGCAGACAGAGGCAGAGGCGGCGTTCAAGGCCAAATTCCTCCAATCTAAGGAATTTGGCGACATTTTGGTTGGCCAAGTGCTAAGGCGGCTGAAGCAGGGCTTTAATGGAGCTGTTTAGCAATTTCGACAAGCTGATGCGCTGAAGCCGGATGCTGACCTAAGCTTCCTCAGTGCCGGCCGAGCCTGGGAGTAGCTCTCGGCGGAGGAGAATAAGCTATATTGTGTCCTTTTTTCTTTGTATTTATTTATTATTTTTTTAATGTACTTTAATATGTAAGATCAAACTTTGAATGAAATTTGTTTATCTTCTGCTCCAATTTCATGCAGAATTGTGATTATGTTGCATGTTGCCTCTCGCTCCCCCCTTAAAAACTTCTTTGTAACCATGAAGTCTAATGTTAAGGAGAAGGCAAGGGCTTGGTGCATTGCCATTTTCCTGTGCTGGCAAGAATAGGACCTGGTCTCCTTAACACCTCGGCTAGACCTATATATCTCGGGTATCTTCGGCACCTCAAGATGGTAGGAGCTTGGACTACTCCCAGCCAGGCATCCTCAACACTTCGGCCAAGTCTACACATCTCTGGCATCCTCAGCACCACAAGATGGTAAGATCCCGGGCTGCTTCAGTTGTAGATAAGGCAATACAATGTTGTTTGCTACTTACCAACTAATTAGACTTGACCCAACAATTGACAGCTCCCACTTGTACTTTTTCTATCTAGTTTACAACCTGCATAGTCTGAATCAGAAAATCCTAATAATTCAAAACTGGAAGTCCTATGGTACCAAATACCTACATTTAGGGTGCCCTTAATATATCTAAGGATTCTTTTAATTACAGTTAAGTTGGACTCCTTAGCATAGGTTTGGTACCTGACACAAATACCTACTAAAAAAGAATATCAGGTCTACTAGCAGTTAGGTAAAGTAAGCTCTCTATAGCACTTCTATAATACTTTAAGTCAACTGGCTTATCTTCAAGGTCATTATCTATTTTAGTATTTGTGGCCATAGGGGTACTTAAGTCTCTTGAATTTTCATTTTGAATTTCTTAATCAATTTTTTTTGCATATTTTGATAGGTGAACATAATTTTCATCCTTGATTTGTTTAATTTGGAGTCCTAAAAAGAAGGTCAATTCACCTACTAAACTCATTTCAAATTCACTTTCCATAATTTTAATAAAACTTTTAAGAAATTAGTATTAGTTGATCCAAAGATTATATCATCTACATAAATTTAGGCTACAAAGATGTCTTTTTCTAAGGTCTTAATAAATAGGGTTGAGTCAATTTAGCCTTTGTTAAAATCCTTAGAAATTAGGTAAGTGGATAGTCTTTCATACCAAGCCCTAGGTGTTTGTTTTGAACCATAAAGAGCTTTTCTAAGTTTGAATACATGATTAGAATAGTCTAAGCCTTCAAAACCTGGGGATTGTCTTACATAGACTTCCTCTTTTATAAATCCATTCAAGAAGGTAGAGTTAACATCCATTTAGTATAATTTGAATCTTCTATGGGCTGCAAAGGCTAGCATCATTCTAATTGACTCAAGTCTAGCTACAGGGGCATAAGTTTCATCATAGTCTAACCCCTCAACTTAACTAAAACCTTTAGCCACTAAGCGGACTTTGTTTCTCACTATTTCACTTTGGTCATTCAACTTATTCCTAAACACCCACTTAGTGTCTATAATAGACTTACCTTCAGGTTTAGGTACTAAGTCCCAAACTTGATTTCTATCAAATTGGGCTAGTTCTTTCTGCATAGCAATGATCCAGTCTGGGTCAAGTAAGGCCTCTTCTATGGTCTCAGGTTCAATCTTTGAAATCAGTGCAACCTGACTTAGGTTTCTATAGGAGGATCTTATTCTGACCCCTAAGGTTGGATCACCCATAATTTGGTCAGTTGGGTGATCATTTTGTCTGGGTTTCTTAGGTCTCCTAGAATTTGGTTCAACTTCAGGTCCGGTTGATAGGTTTTGGGGTGGTTCAGGGATCGATTCAGTAGTTAAGTCTAAGACTGGTTCAGAAATTGATTCAATTGGTGAGTTAGTAATTTGGTCTGGTCCAGGCTCATCATCTTTTGGATTAGTTAAGTTGGGTTGATTTGAGTTAGATTGATTGGTTGGTTTAGATTGGTTTTCTTCATTAAATATTATATTAGTAGTTTCTTTAATCTTAAGGGTTTGTTTGTTATAAACTCTGTAGACCCTACTTGAGGTTGAGTACCCTGAAAATATACTAAGGGTAGACTTGGATTGGAATTTACCTAAGTAGTCTTTTGTGTTTAAGATGTGGATTTTACAGCCAAAGACCGTTAGATAATGTAGGTTGGGTGGTTTATAATAATATATTTCATAGGGGTCTTATTATGTCTTTTATTTAATTATGACCTTATTTTGAATATAGCAGACAATGTTAACAGCTTCTGCCCAAAAATGATTAGCCAAGTTATATTCATTAAACATGGTCCTAGCTGCTTCTTGAAGGGTTCTGTTTCGTCTTTCAACTAGGTCATTTTATTGGGGGGGGGGGGTCCTAGGGTAGGAAAATTCATGAAAATATCCATTTGTGTTGCAGAATTTAGTAAATTTTAAGTTTTCGAATTCGCCCCCATGATCACTTCGAATTCTTTTAATTTTGGTATCCTTTTATTTTCAAGGATTTTAGTTAAAGTTCTAAAGGATTCAAGACATTGATCTTTAGTTTTAAGAAATTGGACCCAAGTGAATTTAGAATAGTCATCAATTATAACTAAACAGTTCCGGTTTTCGCTTAGTGACTTGACTCCGTGAGAATCAAATAGGTCCAGGTATAGGAGCTTAAGTACAAATTGGGTCAAGTCAGGTTGGTAAGTTTGTGGGTAGACTTGGTTTGTTTATCCTATTGACATGAACTACAAACTGAATTTTCAAGATTCCTAAGTTTAGGTATACCCTTAACTAGTCCTTTTTGGTTGAGGCTGGAGATTAGATTTAGGTTGATATGTCCTAATCTCCTATGTCAGAGTTTAGTTTCTTCTACTTGAGTTAGATAATACTTAAGTGAGGTATGTAGGTTTATGACATATATGCTATTTTTTCTAAGTTCTTTCAGGGTAACCTCTGAGTCTTGTAAGTTCCTAATCAGGCATTTTTGGTTGGGAAAAATGACTAAGTATCCAGTATCATAGAGTTGACTAATATTTAGTAAATAAACTCAAAATTATCAACCAAAAAGGACATTTTTGATAGTAAGGTCGGAGCTCAGTTCAATCTTACCTGAACCGATTACCTTAAATATAGCATTGTTGCCAAATGCCACTATTCTTAAGCCTTTGTATTTTAGTTTTCCAAACGCCACTGTTCTATCTTGTTATCTACATATGCTCCTAGTGAGTTTTGGGGGAAAGTTATTCTTACTTTAGTCCATTTTATCAATAGAATTACATCTTCTATTACATCCGATTTGTCTCCTTTCGAAAAACTATATGATTATGTTCTTGATTATTCTGTCTTAAGAGTTTTTGGATCCATATAGTTTGCCATCCGTCTTCATATTGAACGTAGTAAGCTTAGTTCTCAATCCATTCTTTATGTTTTTCTTGGCTATGGCGAGGGTCAAAAGGGATATAGATACTATGATCCAGTTAGTCAAAAACTCTATGTCTCGCATCATGTTATTTTTTAACACATTCCATTCTACTCCATTCTCTCTGATACTCTTAATCTTCGAAAATCTAATATCATTCGTATTGATATTTTTTTCACTGACTTCGATGATATGTCTGTTGGTGCAATCTTTGTTAGATTAGGGTTGACTTAATTTGACTAGGCTCGGGTGAGCTTACGTCTGGTAAGCTCGGTGAGCTAAAGTTTGGATGTTTCGATGTTTGATAATGATGTTTGAATATTGTGTGAGTCAAATGGGTCAAGGTTGACTGGAAGAGACCTAGTGGGACTAGGTGAAGTCTAGGTGGATTGGGGAGATTGCACGCTGCACGGGAAAAGTCCTAGTGGGACTAGGCACACCTAGTGGGACTAGGTGAAGTCCAGGTGGATCGAGGAGATCACACGCTGGCACGGAAAAAGTCTAGGTGGATCGAAGAGATTGCACGTTGGCACAAGGAACGTCCTAGTGGGACTAGGCACACCTAGTGGGACTAGGTGAAGTCTAGGTGGATCGGGAAGATCACACGTTGGCAAGGTGGAAGTCTACCGAGAGACTAGACCTAACTCAAGTGTTAGGCAAATCTGGTTGGGAACTAGGTTAAGTCCTAGTTGGGAACTATGCAAGGAAAAATCCAAGTCGGTCAAAGGGATGATTGAACACTTGGTAAGGAAGTCCAAACAGGTCACGGTTGACCGGGGTTAGGTAAAGGAACCCTAGACTTGAGCTAAGCAAGGTAGGGTTGAGCAATCGATTGGGTAATCGGTTAGGTTGTTGTCTCACAAGAACAGAAAGCGGACCGTAATCAATTGGGTAATTGATTAAGGTGGACCGTAATCAATTAGGTAATTGATTAAGGCGGACCGTAATCGATTGGATAATTGTTTAAGACGAACTGTAATCGATTGAGAAAAATGAGTTGCGAGAACAAAAGCTGGTTGAATCGATTGGGTAATCGATTCATCCTTCTCTTAATCGATTGGTCAATCAATTAAGGTGTCCGGTAATCGATTGATCAATCGATTAAGGAGTCCAGTAATCGATTGGGCAATCGATTACAACTGTTTTGTGCGAGAGCACAAAAAGGTGCTGAATCGATTCAGCAATCGATTAAGAACTTCTTAATCGATTGGCTAATCGATTAAGCTTCAAAAAATAGTTGTTGATCGGTTGAGTCTGACATGGTAATCGATTGGGTAATCGATTAGGGAACCCTAGGCGTCGGGTATATAGGGTTTTTACGCTAGTTTGAAGCTATCGCTCGCACAGCTCTTCGATGATTCTCCTCCTCCTTCATCGCCATTTCAAGTGAGGTCTTGGAGCTTTGTGTTGTTGCATTTCCAAGGATCAAGAAGCGATTCCAAACTTGAAGAAAGCAAGAAAAGAAAGAGAGCTAAGTTGTGTAAATCTTGTAAGATTTCTATTGTATTTGCTTGAGTTTCTTGTTGTATCTTCTTGTAAGCTTGTAAGAGGTTTCTCCATCTCAAGAATGAGATCTTTCATACTGTATGAGAGAGTGAGGAGAGCGAATCCTTGGATTAGTCACCTCAAGGAGGTGGATACCAAGTAAAATCAAGGTGTTAGTGTTGCTCAAGTCGTCCGCCACAACAAATCATCAACGAGCAAAGATTGGAGCTAATCACCCCCCACTCCTCTAGCTCTCCTACCGGTCCTAATAATATCGTCTCATGTTTTCCCACAATTAGACTTTCCTAGCACCTCTTTTTCTAATGATGCTACTTAATCCCGGCCTTGCTTATAGGTAGCTCGGCCAGCCCAGCCAGCCAGCCTGGCGCCACGAAGACCTAGCAGAAGGGCTGACGAAGGCCTGACCCGGGGAGTTCCCAAACCAGGAACCCTCCCGAGGCACTAACCGATCGACCCTGGGCGGGATCGGGCAGGTCAAGCCCGAGCACCCCCTAACTCGGTCCCCCAAGTCCGTTTTCCCGACCCAGGTCTGGGTCGGGCAATTTAGTCCTCAGCACTCCATCGACCGGATAACTAACAAACCCGAAACATGGCAAGACAGATATAGCTAAACAAACTCCCGACTCAGGGCGTACCTCATGACTCTCAGCTCCCAGTCGGACGCATGGCGACCCACGTTCCCTGGATATGACCCGACCCAGTCCATAACACTCAAACTCGCTGGTCCGTACTCGGTCTCTGGACCAGCTCTCCCCTACTCCGCCCTACATCAGTGCATCGGGGGTACGACTCTGACGTCGGGGTAATACATGCCATACCCATTTATGACAATTTATGACGCACCTCGCGGTTATCCCGCTGACTCGGTATGATTGTACCATCCGAGCACCCTGCGCCATGCCGCGATATCTCTAGGTGCTCTCCTACGAGCTGACAGACACCATACACCTGTCTCGTCGACACGGACAGGGGTTGTCAGCTCCCCCGGCTATATAAGTCCCTCCCCTCCTCATTCCGCAGGTATGCGTAGTCACACTCCCCCTACTACTGTTCCTGCTGCTTCACTATATTTCCTGTGGATGCTGACTTGACCGTCGGAGGGTTTGACTGGGGAAATTCCCCAGCGGGTTGGCTAACGGTCGCTGTCTCGCAGGTCAGCGCCAAGTCAGGGCCAGTTCGACGCCAAATCAGTAGCTCGTGGCACTCGGGAGACCATCTGACCCTTGGGACTTCCACCTCGCTTCGCGACATGATCACTACTTATTGGATTGACACTGATACAGATTCTGGTCATCAACTTTCCGATGATCTCTCTACTCCTACTGCTTCCGATGATGCTCCTGTGATAGCGGATCCTCCTCCTCATTATCCTCAACGATCTCGTAAGTCCATTCAATTACCTGATTTTGTGTATTCTACTTATTTTAGTTCTTTTTCTTCTTTTTTGGCTTATATTTACCAATTGTCTGAGCCCTCCTCGTATATAGAGACGGCTCTTGATCCTCTTTAGCAGTAAGATATGGTGGAAGAACTTTCTGCTTTGTTCCAAGCATGTACTTGGGATCTTGTTCCTCTTCCTTTGGGGAAGTGTGTGATTGATTCTCGATGGGTGTATAAGATCAAAACTAAATCTGATGAGTCAGTTGAACAGTATAGAGCTCGTTTGGTTGCTAAAGGATTTTCCAACAATATGGTATGAATTATGAAGAAACATTTGTTCCAATTTCCAAGCTTGTTACTATCCGTAATCACGTGAAATACCAGGGTTTAATTTAACTATGCTTTATATTGTCAGAATCATTTAGGAACATAATGCTCCAAACAAGATCGATCAATCCCGCAAAGGGTAGTTCACAAAGTTAGGACACAAAAAAAAAATGACGAAGAAGATTAGGGAGGAAGGAAGGAATCCGTATCATGATCTGGAGAATGCTTATGTAGTTAAGATTTGCCTGGCGTGGGAAGCTCTTAACTGGAACTACCAACAGTGAAGGCTCCTTCTGCGCTGCATGGATAGCTCAGCAGTTCCAAACAATTCCAGGTTTGAAAATGAACAGCCGGAGACCTGAACTGTTTGCAAGGATGAGGATTTGCTATCCCATGTTACTCCAAGTTCCTGAACTCCAGGTATTCATGAACTTTTCGTCATTGTTTTCCCAAAACCTGATACTGAAATCGTTTGCTGTTTCCTTGGATTTTAAAAAGTCTCGGAAGTTGATGAGGGTGGAGAGATTATGGTTTCATCTACAGAAATTCTTGGCAATTTACAAGATGCAATAAGGACCTTCTTGAGCTTCCTTAGTGCAGACAAGAAGAATCCTTGCTTGGATAATTGAATTGGAGTATATATACATTTTGAAGCGTCGATTGGGCTATGGATTTTTGGGCCACTGCATTATAACAGCTATTGTTGATGAGTTGATGTCAAAAGTTGTGCATTGGAGATTATCAATTAGTGTAAATCAAGATAAAAAGTGATAGTAATCAAATCGGATGATGGGAAATTACGCTTGTTAGTAGGAAGACAATTGAACATGTTCTGATGCTTTAAAGGGTTTAGGGTTTAGATGCATAATGATTTTTCAATTCATGTTATGGTAAGTCTAGTATTAGGTTATCTTACCATCAAGATAAAACTACTACGAATTTCAAAGTCAGGTTGACTACTTTACTTGAGCAAGTCATCACGATTAAAATTTTGTTGAGAAACATTAATTTTGTGTCTCATATATATGATATCAATTTGATGTATAAACTTTGTCCTAGCTAATAAGGTTGTAAAATACCGGAAAGTTAAGGGGTTAAGTGCATTAAGACTTAGAAAAAGGGCTTAGTTGAAAATTCTAGAAGTGGAGGGGCCAAGTTGCAAAGTGGCCATCACTTATATCAGATTTTTCCCCCTTTTCCTCAATCCGCAGCCTCCGTTCGCCAGATCTCCTCTTTCCGCACCCATGCCTCGCCGACCCTTGCCCAAGCTTCACCGACGCCTGGTAGAGATCGATCGTTTTCCTCGATCACCCTTCCTTTGTTCCACTCAGTCGGCGCCAGAGGGCCCTTCCTCCTTCCCCTTCATTGTTGTTATCACCGGCGCAAGGGGGAGTGCTCGATGGCGGACATCCGGGTGAGTTGGTTCCTCTTTCAAGTTTGTGGTTGTTTGTTCTTGGATCTAGTTGATTCAACTGTGTTGTCGTGCGATCCATATTTTGTTGATTCGGTGTGATCCCTTTCTTTGATCGTAGCCATCTTTGAACAAATCTGTGAATGATGGCGGAAGGAATGGCTAGTTCGGATTGCGGTTGATCTTTCGGTTGTTCATTCTTGGCAGATTAGAGCAGAGTTTGTTGCCGACAATTATCAAGTAAGATTGGTGGTCTTCTTGATGAGATGTCGTGTGTTCATGTTTTAGTAGTTGGCTGTGGCATTATTGATCATATTTGAATGTGTGGGTTCTCGTTTTAGTTCATCTTGGATTTATAGCTTAGAGATCAATCGGTTTAGTGATTATGGATCTGCTATGAACTCTAATTTGAGATTTCTATATTTATGTGATTTTGTTCCGTTCGATTAGAGTTTTTAGGGGGTTTAGCTCTGTTTAGGCTTTGCGATTGCGATTGATTTATTGAGGAACTTGGTCTTGCTAAGCTTTAGGACTTTGCCATGAACTGCTCCTTAGCTTTACACTGAGTGTTGGATTTATCTTCTGCATGAGCCACATTTATTGGAATGGATTGGTGGTTCATTTCTTCCTATCGCAAGCTTAACGTTAGGGACTTTTGAGGTTACCTTAACATATACTAGCTGGAATTGATTGTGGTTAGCTAGAGTGGGTTGGAGTTTTGATTAGGATTAGGCTAAACCTAAGTTGAGCCTAAGTCCTATAACTCAGGTTAATTTAGGATTTATCTTAATGCGGCATAATAATTAATTTAGCTAATTACTTTTATATAAGCAGCTAAATAATTATGTCCTTGATACATGACACTGATTGACTTGAATATTCTTGCTACGGATATTATTTTGGACTAGGGATTCTCGGTGTTGCAGGCATCGACATTGGAGGCGGGTACTTTTGACTATATCTGTATTAGATATAATCGTCTTTTATGCATAGTTAGATATAAATAGCAGTAGGGATACCTGTTACTTCTATTTCTGTACCTTTTCTTTCAGTAGTTGTATCTGTTTAGCTTTACTGTTTACTGTTCGTTATTTCTGCGTGGATTGATTTTATGTATCACTTACCTTATACCTGGCATTAGGTTTTAGGCTATGGTGCATACCGATTATTTGGACTACTGCATATCATGTAGATGACAGTAAGGATAGATAGTGGGTGATGCATGAGATAGTGACATGCATTATCGTTGCATGTAGCATAGGTGGACGACCTTTGACTCCCTGGAGGTTGAGATGGGTAGTCGGGTGTGCTACTAATGTAGGGGCATATGTAGGCAATCTTTGACTCCCTGGTGGTTGAGATAGGTCGTCAGACTTGCCACATGACCTGTCGTGTAGTCCTAGTTCCACTCTTCGTTAGTGGATTATAGGTCACGGCGCTGCAACACCTATTCTGTCTGGAGATAGTTAGGGATCAGGGAGCGTTACTTTTTCCTAGGGCGAAGTACATTCCTGTCTGAGACCCTGCTCATTCGATTTCGCGTGATGCGCGACGGTGGCCGTCTGAGAGGAGGGAGGACCTGGTCAGAGCCCTACCCACTCGATTTCGCGTGATGCACGACGGTGGCCGACTGACGTCATGGGTGACCCATGTTGCATCATGAGCATGCTTTGCATCTCTGCATTTGATTGTGTTTGCTGCACTTGGTTGCTGTCTTTGGTTGACATGCATGCTATTGGGTTTGGATCGACACGGGTAGGTATGTACTCTTTTTTTATGGTTCATCTTTGCATTTCCTTTTATTGCATTTATCTTCAGTATGGTGTTAGATGGTCACTTACTGCTAGTATAGTTTTCTATGCATATTGGATTGTATTCGCTGAGTTCTTTGAACTTACCTCGTTAGCCTTATTTTTTTTTCCCTTTCAGGATGATCGACTGAAGTGCCCAGCAGCCTATCTCAGTTTGCGTATTTTCGAGACGATTTCGGGATTGTCTTTGTATTTTGATGATGGTACATGTTGGTACCTTTTTCTATTCATTTTACCTTTTTCATTTTCGCTGTTGTATTTGTGTTCTGTTGTGTCGATTTTGCACGGAGGTATAATTGTACTTTTATTGTGCCATGGAAGCCTTTGTTTCATTTTGTTTTATCGTAAGTCGCACTGGTACGTAGCTTTTGTCGTCGTCTTCGATTTCTTTTCATTCAGTGGCTTGTTCCAGCCCTATAGGCCGCGGTACAGACAGACTGAGAAGGTCGTAAAGGTTAGGTTTCTAGATTGTTTGCCGGGCGAGGGAGTAGCAGTCCGATCAGTATCGGATGGGCAGCTCCTCGGAGCGTGACAAAGGTAGATTGAGATTAATTAACCATTTTCAAAAATAAAAAATAAAAGTATTATCTCTCAGCAATAGTTCACCACGCATGGAGGTGTTAATTTCACACGAACTGTGGCATTTATTTTTTGTAATCATCTTAATTACGTATATACATGTCAACCACAGTAACCTTGTCCAAGTTGTTGGGATGTCACCTAATTAACATGATGTTAGATTGGCAGTCTACAACCAATTTATAATATTTTTGACAATTTATGTAAATTAAAAGCTAAACAATATTTGTAGTTAAGTTAGAAGCCTAAACAAGATGAAGTGGCAAAAACAAAATTACTTCAATTCAATAACCTTATAACAAAAGTGAACAAATCAGACTCTCGATCGTAATTATATATCATGCATGAAGCCAGAGACTTATATGTAATTGAAAGAGTATGATTAAAGCTGCATGGAAGAAGACAATCTGTTGCATCCCTCGTAGTCATCCCTTGCCACCAACAGCCCATCGCCACCCTTCAGGGGTACAAGTTCATTCACTAAATATGATTTGCAAAACATTTACAGAATGGTTCTTCTTAGAAAATGTTACAATTCAGAAATTCAAAAAAAAAATAGTGAATTAAGTCAGGTGGTGCCCAATTTAACTAACAAAAACTGGTTCTTGTATGGCAGCAAGATTTGATATTATTTTTTCCAATGATATGACACTGTCTCTGACTGTTGTTACTGTTTGGGCAGCACAGGGACAGTGCGTAACCCTTGTACTCGACTGCCCCACAATCAGTGGACATTAGAGGAAAGGAAAATAAATTTAAGGGTCACCTCACCTGTAGTGCTGCAAAAGCCTCCACGTCGAAGCAATGGTGTTCATGAACAGAGCATGCAGCTGAAAGAGTCAGTGAAAGAAACTGCAAGCAGCACGCAATGTGCCACGGAAAGTCATAGAAGATTGATTAAGGTATGATCATAACGTAGTTAGGAAGCAGAAATGCATACCTCGACTTGGTTCTGCAGTGAGTGTACGTAGTTAATTATCTCATCCAGCTTTCCTGTCATGCTCATACTCTAAAGCAAACCATGGCCGCTGTGTTAATTAGATACTTAAGATTAATGAACTGCAATCTTACGAATATGCACTTATTGATTACCTTGAGACAGCCAGGAACGAGTTCTTGCAAGACTCGCATTCTTGCATTAATCCTCTCTCTTCTGCTCTGCAACCATTTAGGCATCTTATAACAGATTGAAAATTGTAACGATAACGGTTTGTTTGCAATATATTTGCTGCACTCACTCTCTCAGCTAGACTGTGACTGTCAGTGGCTTGGCCTCTTCTCGCCCTCACATGGACTACCTCTTTCGGCTTGTCTGCTTCCTTTGAGTTGACTCTCGCTCTCTTCCCATTCCCTGAGTTCTGCTAAACACACATGTAAACTATAAAAAAAAAGAGTAATAGAACTAAATCAGGTGCTGCTGAATCTGTTTTTACGTACATTTTTGCTCTCACTGATCTTTATTTCAGTCAATCCAGATTCAGAAAAACGTCCATTGCAGGTTGATTCATGCACCTCCATGTTTTTCCTTTTCCTTCCTTCTCCACGACTCAGCTCTGCAGCAGACGATGCCACGGGCAGTGGCAAAACAGGGGAAGCAAGCAAGGAAGAGACGTAGCTGGACAAGTAATCTTCGTCTGAATAGCTCATTAACTCGAGACTTGGGTTCTCCTTCGTGCACTCTTCGAGTTGGCTCGTCATCAGATCCATCTCCATGGCAGGGAGGGATGGCTTGAAGCAGCTCGGACTCCCTGCGTATTCTCCCATCAGAGCACGAGGTGATCTGACAAACAAATGAAAACAAAACAAGAAGAGGCCACTTCAATTTATCAGCAACTCAAAGCCGAGCGACTGGATTGGGCCTTCCTCTACCACGCGGGTAGTTTCTTGGCATAATCCAAAACTGAAGATTAATGTCACTGGCACAAGTGATCGTGTAAAAAATAATTTTAAAATGCATATAAATTTTAAAATAATTAAATTCATATTTAAACAATACGTAGCTAGCTCTCATGAATAGAAGTGCAGTAGCAAATTAAACCCCATGAATTGAGATTTTCCAACTTACTTTTATGCCTTATGGAGTCGACTTTTAGATTATCCATCTTCAGGTAACTTATATGCTTTGACACTTTGGATTAAAGGGATAATTGTATATGTTAAACCACAATTAGTGCTAGGAATTAATTAATGTATGATAGCGTTAGGAATTAATTAATTCATTCATTCATTCATTCAGATGTGCTGTCTCATATTAAAAAATAATCTATACTTCAACTACTTTATCAACTCCAAATTTTTACCATTTGAATTGGTCAAAATCCCACTCAATAAACCCTCCTGACAGTCTATCAACAACAAATTAAACTTGCTTTTGTGTGGGGTCGGGCCGGTCACCCAGGTTCAATTTATCTGCTGCCTGGTTCTCATATAACAAATTAAACTTTAGCAAAAGCTAACACACGCAATTATGTAAATTAATTAATCAATTTTGACATAACATTGGTGAAAACAGACCGTTACAATAAATTGACCAGGTGTCATAAATACAGTGGCAATTAATTTATTCAATCAGCACTTAGTCGAGTGGGTGAAGAAAGGGCCAAGTCAATCGGTGTCAAATCTATTAATTGTATCGGTGCTTGATTAAATTATGGATTATGATTAATATAACAGATACGAATCTCAGGATGATATATTTGTTCGCATAATTGAATTAATTAATCAACGAGGGTTCTAATTGTTTAGTTAACATGCATGTAAAGCCCAAACACTGAAGACTTGTGACTGAGTTAGCATCCACATTACTTGTTCAGTTGGAGATCACGTTGATGAAAGTGCATGATGTGTATAGCCTCCACTATCATGTAAAATATAATATATTTTCTTCCAATAGATATCTGAAATCGTTACATGATTATGGGGGTGGAGATCTCTCCGGCATAAGACTATTGATATCAACTCCAAATGAGACAAGTATTTGACTCCATAAAGATTTTGTTTTGTCCAGTGCGCAGGGAAGATGATGATCCGTTCATTTGAATAATTGGCTTGATTTTATTAGAGAATTGTTTATATATGCTCACAAATCTTTTCACAAAAGAGTGAAAAAAAAATTACTACAAGGTTTTGCATTAATTTTTTTTATGGCTGATCTTCGTTTCCGAACGGGTCGTTGCTGGTGTATGAAGCGTGCAAATGAGTTAATTGACCCGAGTCACCAGCCGCCGGGAGCCAGTCTGAGCTTGAGGTCCAACCTGCACGACTCGCCGGCTCCGGTGGAATTCTTTGCCGGCCTTGCAAACGAGCTCGAGCCTGTCTCCGCCGCGCGTGCGTGGCCACTGTCCGCTTCGTGGACAAGGGCTCCACGCCCATATCCGGCGGAGACGCGAGAGAAGCCCGAGGCAGGGGACGATGGAGGAAATGCGCAACCGTGCGCCACGTGGATGGGCTCCGACGCCGCCGCCGGCTCGTCGGCGGTCCGCGAAAAATAGAACCACCTGGTGGCGGAGTCGGCGGCAGCGGGTGGGCCCGTTAGCAGATGGGGCGGCGGCGCGAAGGCCCACCCAATCGGGTTCCGCGGATACAGCACGCCGCTGCCGCTGCTACCGCCGCCGCCTCCGTAGAGGAGATTCTGCTGCTGCTGTTGCTGCATCTGCGCGCGCTTCAGGTGCTGCCGCTCCTTCTTGTGCGCGTTTTGGTGGCCGCCGAGCGCCTGCGAGTTGGCGAACTCGCGGCGGCAGTAGTGACACTCGTACTTAACCCTGTCTCTGGCGCCGCCGGACGCGGTCGTGGCGGCGGCGGCGTCGGAGGAGGTCGATCCGCCGGCCTCCTGGCCTTCGGACACGTCGAAGCCGAACAACTTCATCCCGTAGCCGCGATTGTTGGATGACGGTAAACAATTATCCTCGTCAGACATCAATACGATTCCTCTGCTCTGTAAACAAAAACAAAGAAAGCAGAGTAAAGAAATTAATGTGCTTATCCATGTCTCCTCCTCCTCTCTATATGTTGTTTATATAGAGTGCAGTTTGCTGTGAGCTCTGAGATAATTTGAAGGATCATATCAAAGAGTTAGTTCCCAAAGCGTAGTTAAAAGACAGGGATCAAGAGCATGATCTGAATACTTTATCAAATAAAAAAGACGAGATAGATAGGGCACCATCATACTATTTGAATGAAGTGGTGTTTCAGGCATTAAGTTGCTAGTTTGATTGTGCATGTTAGTAGAAGAAGAAGAAGTGGTTCGGATTGAGAATATGGCTAAGGAAAAGTGAGTGGGTTCCACATCGTGTTCATCCAAATGCAGTGTGCGAGCCATGCATGCAGTCACTCTGTTGCATGCCTTGGTTGGTTGGTGCCGTCAGTGAACGGCACCAAGCTATCTCATTTGTCTCCTCTGTTTATTGTTAATTATGCCAATTAACAACTTAATTACAATGCAATTAAACCAACCAATTCCCCTGGCCGGTCATCTAACAGGGGAACGCTTTTCTTTTTCTAATTAAAACAAACAAATGAATTAATAAGCTTCCAAACTATTACCAGCCGGCAAAATTATGATATCTGTAGACTGGAGGACTGCACCTTTTGGATTTATTAAACATATCCGATAGAGCTAACGAACGCTTAACAGTGTGCTAGGAAGTGTAGGATAACAAAGCCCCTGGCCCTTCATTATTTTGTTAATAATTATATATAATTTGCATGATTAGCGTATGAGATTACTCGGGTTTTAGTGGTTAATTCGATTCTACCATGTAGTTTAATGGAAATATTTTCCTTAAAATTCCTTCAGTATAATCATCTTCGAAGCAGTCAATAATGATCAAAAACATTCTTAAGACCAATGTTCAATGATTCTCAAATTGTCAAAATTCCTTTGAACAACTAGCCAGGCTATGTACGCGACTCAGATATGGCATGGGAGAGTCACTTAAGAAATAATCCACTTCAGTCGTAGATATACTCAAAGGCTAATGTCCACATTAGCACAAAGCAATTTGACCTCACAAGTTACATTCAAGTCAAATGAAATCAAGTGTCATCGCCATCACAAAATCATAGATAGTTAGGAAAGTCTACTTGGCACTTCAACATCTACTTTAAGCGCAGCTAAGGAGATTCTGCAAGAAATAGTTAAGTACAGAGAAGCATTTAAACAGAAAATAAGCACATTGAGTAAAAGGTAATCAACTCATAATATGCAGATTGATGCCACAAAGCAAATCCCCATCAAAACCCACCAACGTACCCAAGGTGTGGACAAAAAATACATCAACTCAGCAATCAACCCTTTTCACAAATCTTCTGGCAATTTGTACAAAACTTGATTTCTTGCTACTTAAGTGTCATAAATAGAATAAGAAAGCAAGGAACACAAAATCAGGGCTTGTTTATAAGACCAATCCCATCCATTGCAATTTCTGATGTTAAACATCTGCTAGCAGAAATCGGTCACAATTTCTTCCACCAAATTCTGAAGAATGCTGCTCTCAAGATCCATGCCAGCCTCAAACACTTCCATCTTACAAACTGTCCACTTTTCAGTTGAGTTTTTCATTCCGTTCTTGATCAAATCATCCAAAAACTTGCCTGCCAAATCCATCCATTCTCTTATTTGCCTGTCAAGTTCTCCCAACAATTTTTCTCGGGATAAAAGGAAAGGTATCTTAAGATATGCCATCAAACCAGACTTGCTTGAGCAGCTATACTTGGAGTCCAGGCATTCGATCATGCAATCGAATAGCAACTCTCTTAGTTGATCTGTTCCTTTTAACCCTTTATAACAGGGATCAACGGTTGGTATTTGAAGCGTGTCGCAAATAGCTTGTAGCAAGTCTAAAAGATATGATTCTAGAGAAATGTCTAAAGAACCAACTTCTGGCCCATTCGAGGTGAAATTTTCAAACAACAGTAGTGCATTTGAAGCGAAATGCCTGGATTCACAAAGTTTAGAGTTTGAAAATCCAACATCACAATGAATATCATCAGCAGCTGAAGTTATGCAATTCAGAAGCTGGATGTTGTCCACAATAGACCTGAGATCAACTGAATTTGCTGAATCCAAAAGTTCATTCTCTGTATCAGTTGACTGTGGTGTGTTGCAATTTTCCACCAAACCAAACTGCAGCTTTCCACCTGAAAGCAAACACATTGTAGACAAATATGATCTTAATTTACAATGTCAGTGTTCATTGGAGCAAACATAGAAAAAGGAGATTTCGCTGCACCTGAACTGGCATTAAGGCTCCCAATTGAGCAACTCTCATTGGAAAATGTAGCCTCTAGAATGGATATTGGGCTAAGCTGACTACTCTCCAAATCAAGAACTGATGCAGGGCTGATTTTGACATTGTCCTGTCGGGAAAAGATTCGTCAGAGGAATCAAATTGAGCAACTATCATACTAGGAGCAATCTAGAGAAATTTATTTTTAATTGATAATCTTAGTTATGATTGTAGAAGTTATGTTAAAGGAGTTGACTGAGTTTCTTCCTTATCAAATCATGCTATCATCATCATCACTAAGCCATGAGGTTCAACAATTTAGAACTGATTTCATATATAACTCATTGTAACCACTAACATGTATACATTATATATTCTTCCAAACAAAAAACTATATCTCATATGATATACATCTAGATTTTAGATATAAAAGGCCTAAAAAGGGAGGAAAATGTGCTAGATATGCTCTGTCAAGGAACACTCATCCTACACCCACTATGTCATATGGGGGACACCATAAGGATATATGAACAAGCAAATAAAACCATTTTTTTTCACCTGTGTTTGTGTAGGAAAATAAGATGAGTCTGAGCAGGAAGACATGACAATTTTCTCAGAGCAGGCATCAGTATGTTTATGTTCATTCTGTTCAGATACGAAGGCAGTTCCTAGATCTTCTAGACAAGGAAAAGACCTTGCAGCCCTAACTAGTAAGTCCTGATCAATGGAAGTAAATTCCTTAATTTTTTCTTCAAGCAGGTTCCTTAATTCATCCCCTTTCAATGTAGCTATTCTGTTAGATATCATGTTACTCCGTGTATCCAACTCCAAGGTTGCATCACAATCAATGTTGTTGATGTACTCATTTGTAGACCTGTTATTCTCCTTTTCCTTGTAAGAAGGCGATTTAGGAGTATGCATAATCGGTGAATTGAATGTGAAACAAACAATATCACTGTTCTTGAAACCAAATACATCACCACTTTTGTAATTTGAATTGTTTTTGATACATCTTTTGCTGACAGACCTGTTACTACTTAAATTGATTCCAGTATTTTGCTTAGCAGAAGTGGCGCGTCTAGTTTCAACATGTTCTCCACAGACAGCACTTATTGTTCTCTTATGCGACATGCTCTTCTTCTTAGCGTTAGTATATAATTCCCTTCGATTGCTATTTTGTTCATAGGCCAACTTTGAACAGCTGTCTTTGCTTGTGTTTCTTACAACAAAAGCAGAACCTTTTGCACTACTGAACTTATTTGCATCTCTTCCACCGTGCTTACTTGAGCTCACCTTGGTTCCAAATGCTACTTTGTCTCTTGAAATATCATTTCTTCCACTGGCTTGATTCTGCCTAAGTTGATTCCTCCAAAGCCTATTTGATGGCCTATCAAGCTTAGTCTTGCATGCACTTTGGTTACTCTTCTGGTCAAGTTCCTCCACGTTGTTTTGCATGACAATCTTAGATTGAACGGGTTTAAGCATCTCGAAGCCATTACACTGTTCACCGTGCAAGGCGAACGAACTAAAACTACCTTCTGCAATTTCAGCATGAGAGCAAGAAGCATTACCAATATAAAAGGAAGATGGACCAATCCTTTGTCTCATAGTTTCTTCATCAACTGGTTGGAATCTGAATTTGTCATCTAATCTCCCACAAGTCATGCTAGATTCAGAAACAGAATCACAGAATGATTCATTAGAGTCCTTCAAGGTCGTGACGATATCAATGCCTTCTGCGTCAAAGTTTGAAGAATTCTTGTAGGTTATTGGAACTTTAGCCCGACGTCTAGTCTGCAAACCAGGCTCCAGAATTCTAGTAGCAGCCTTCATCATCCCACCCGGTGGTAACTGCGAGCTTTTCACAGGTAACTTGTGAAGCTTATTCTTTGAGGGGGAAGAGAGCACCGTCTTCTTCTTCCTCGAGAAACTAGCTTTCCCGTGGCCTTCGTCAATGGGTTGTCTCTCCAAGAAGCCTCCAGTTTTCCTCAATTTCTGCGGTCTGCTCTCCTGTTTTCCAATCCCACCCGATTCCACACGCAGATCCTGATCGATTCGGTGAAACACCCCACCACTTTCCTCCCCGTTAGCAACGCAGCTGTAGTATGTAGCCTTTCGGGGCCTTTCATGCGCCACAACAGGCATGGATTCGAGACCCATCAACCTGGCCACCAGCCCAGGAGCCCGCATCCCACGTCCCAGATCGTCGAGCTTTTTCTTGCTGGGAAAACCACCCTGATTCTCATCATCGATCTAACATTTTGACCCAAAAAGATCGACTTTTAGGGAGCGTCAATGACACAAGGAAGGACACACGGGAAGAAAAAAAAAAATCAAAACTTCACCAGCAGCAATTTCGCCAATGGCATTTTCTCATCGGCGGCGAACGCCTTCGTCGCCACTGCCGCTTTCACCGCACGAACTGCGAACCCAATGAAGCGTGTAAGCGCTCCATTCGCCATGCACATTATACTGACAGCGAAGAATAACAAACTGCCAAAATACCTGGAGGGAGGAGCTTCCTCCTTGCGAGTCGTCGGTTCCACTCCAAAAGGTGAAAGAAGACGCCGACGAACCCACCCGGTTGCCTCTGAAGCTTCTGTTGTGCCTTCCTCTCCGCGATGGCGAGATTCATCTCCAGGCCACCGTAAAACCCCCCTCCGCAGAGACTGAGTCGCAAAAGGCAGCAGGCAACAAGCAGCTAGACAGCGATTGCTTATTACTACTCAGCAGTCAATGGAGCGTCTTCTTCCCATCATCCTTTTGGCAGTGCAGCTGGCAAGCAAGAAATTAAATGCTTACTTAGAACTCAGTCGCAGTCGCAGCCGCAGCCGCAGAGCGCGCAGAACAAAAGAAGCCAAAGAGAGAGAAAGTCGAACTGAGCGAAATCAGAGGAGGATTAATTAGTAAACAAATAGTTAAAGCTTATGGAAACAAGGAAAGACTTGAAAGGAGAGTGCGGTGTCGGAGCGCATTCTTCTTCTTCCCCCTCTCGCTTTCTTTGAAAGCCGTGTTGCAAATGCTTAAATTCCAAGTTTTCTTTTTTTTTGCCTTTTTCATTCCTCTTTAAGTAGAGGGAGCAAGAAGAATGCTGCCGCAGCAGCAGCGGCCAGCAAGTGGAAGATGGGCGGCTGCCAGAAACAGGCCCGATGTCTTCTTCCTTTTGCTTTTCTTCTCTCTTATTTTACGACAGTTCAAACAGAGTAATGATATAATCAATATTAGTCAGTCCAGATTGTCTTCTTTTTTTTGGTTTGAACAACCCATGTATGATGGTATTTGGGAGGCCAATGGATCATCTGTCCAAACTCCACATCCCATTTAGCGGCAAGAACTTTATGAGGCTACGCCCCGGTATGGTATCGGTGAATCAAACTTTATCCCATGCTTCGTCAGGAACTCCAACTTCCGAGACCGATTGATGAGACGCCGTAGCAGATCGAGGCGGCAGCGCCTTCGGTTAGGCTAGCTATCCGGTTTTTAACTCCTACCTTCCCGTTGTGTCCCACGCCAAGCAGTCTCCGTGCAGGGGACGAAAAACATGGAGGACCACGAGAGTCGATGCATGCGGAGCGTCCCCGGGTCACGAGGTGCGTCGCCGCGGTTCCCAATTGGGCCACGCGCGGGCCGAGGGGCCGACCACGCTCGTTTTGTTCTTTAGATCCTGCCCAATTGACTTACACTACCGTGGCACTGCTTCTGCCCCACCGCCAGGCCCACACGGTATCTCTACGCTCCCTCTGGCCCTGCATCGTTTCAACAAGGAATTTAAATGATTTGACGGTGCAGTCCCTGTCGTCGGGCAGACGTTAATAATTACTTCACATTCGAACTCCTCTTCAGGTGGCGCTTTAGCCATCACTGAATAATAATTACGTAAAAAACCTTTTATTTACAGTAATTTAGATTGTTGGTATTTGTCAGCTTTATTGATGTGTATATCTATTTATATATATATACGATAGCACTAATAATCTTCGACTAATTGATGAGTGTTTGGATGAATGCGTGGGGTAAGTTTTTAAGGCGTGAGTGAGTCCGCATTGGATTCTCGTTTGAGACTGCATCCTTTCGTCCTCTGATCGGCTCGCCCGACAAGGACTACTGGAGAAGGCCTTTCTTCCTGTGTTATCAGTAACAATTGTGTTAGAAAATTGTGGAATCGAGTTAATAAGAAATTTCTCATAACTAATAAAGAAACATCAGATCTCTTGATGTTATTCCCTTATTGACAAAAGGATTACTATAAACAAAGTATTTAATGTCGAAAGTTGGATATAAATTTATTAGGGGGCGTTTGGTTTGTGTTATTTTTCATTTTCATTTTCCAGAAAATCGCATTTTCTAATTTTCTGGAAAATGACTTTTTTTCATTTTACAGTTTTCCAGAAAACACTATATTTTTTTCTGGAAAACAAAGTTGGAAAATACAAACCAAATATATTTTCTAGGAAACCGTATTTTCTACAGAAAATGAAAATGAAAAACAGACTGAAAAATACAAATCAAATGCCCCTTAATTTTTTCAGGTTTTAGTTGACGAGAGAATGAAGAAGGAAGACAACGAGTCAAATCCTTTGGGTAACGTATCCAGTTCCCAGGCCCCAAAACAAGCCCGGAAAAGACACTGCTCGGCCCACAAAATTAGCGAGCCGTCCCTAAATGGCTATTGGGACGGCTCGCTTACAGCGTAATGTAAGCCGTAAGGACCCAACAAACAATACACTGGCTACGATTAATAAAATTGATCTTCCATGGACCTTTTTTTTTTTAATGTGGAATCGATCTTCGTCAGATTTTCATAAATTTATTGGTTGGAATTGAAGTCAACGATGACTAATGTGAAGTTTTCCTTAAGTAATGGCATACAAAGCTGTACGATCATTTACAATAAGGTTAATGATAATTGAAGGCGTTGACCCAAAAAGTTTATAACCGGCGTTCATGGTCCGTTGGTTCTTGTGATTCTAGTAGAAGCCTGTCAATCTGTCACGCATCTACCGTAGTCTCTTCCTTTCCGGAGCCGACAAAGTGAACTTTGATACATTTACAAGAAAACAAACCGCTTAAAACTACTCACTCACTAATTAACAATGACAGAAATATTGAAATACAAAAACACGCATACATAACCCAAAAGAAATTGATTCATTATTATTAATAATCATTATGTTGTCATATATTATGATAAATATGATAATAATAGACATGAAAATGAATATAAATAAAATTAAATTATAGTTAATTATAATAAATAATTTAAAATTAATTTATCTGATTCTTATCATCTTCGTTATCATCTTTATCCTCATTAATAATAGTCATACAAGTGGCCCAATTATTTTGCATCCAAATTCCAAACTACGACTTTTTTTCTCCTCTGCATTTGATCCACAAACACTGCACAATCGCTAAGGATGAAGAATCAACTCCATGACCAAAAGCCACTTCCGCCATTCTCCATCCTCACTGCCCAACTCCTCAACCTCTTCACAGTCTGCCTCCTGCTGGCATTCGCCTTCTCCATTTGCTTCATCACCAGCTTCTGCATCAGGACTACTTCCGTCAATCCTCATGTTATGCCGAGGAGGACGAGCACGCCTATGCACGAGATGAATGATCAAGAGCTGCTGCGGAGGGCGTCCGTGTCGCCGAGGATCCAAAGGAATTCATTGATGCAACCGCCCAAGGTTGCTTTTTTGTTCTTGACGAGGGGAGAGCTCCCACTGGCCCCGCTGTGGGAGATGTTCTTTAAGGGGAACCAAGGGCTGTTCTCCATCTACGTTCATTCCCATCCTGATTCCAATTGGTCTCTGCCGAGGGATTCGGTTTTCTACGGGAGAAGAATTCCCAGCCAGGTCAGTTCCATGCTCCAATTTCGTTGAACATCAATATAACTAAGACAGGGGATGACATTGACACAGTTAAGTGCCCCCTGTTTTGATAGACGGTGAAATGGGGTACAATCAAGATGATGGAAGCGGAGCGGCGGCTGTTGGCCAACGCGCTCCTCGACTTCTCCAACCAACGCTTCGTCCTCCTCTCCGACACCTGCATTCCACTCTTCGACTTCGCCACCGTCTACTCCTACCTCGCCAACTCCTCCCGCATCTTCATCGAGGCCTACGACGACGCCGGCCCCAGCGGCCGGGGCCGCTACCGCCGCCCCATGAAGCCGCGCATCCAGCTCGAGCAATGGCGTAAAGGTTCGCAGTGGTTTGCGATGGACCGAAGTTTGGCGGTTGATATAGCCGCCGACGAAGAGTACTTCCCGTTGTTTCAGAGGCATTGCCGGCCGCTGTGCTTCGCGGACGAGCACTACGTGCAGACTCTGGTGAGCGTGAGGAACTACTGGAGCAGGAACGCAAACAGGAGCTTGACTTGGGTGGATTGGTCCAAGGGAGGGATACACCCGGCAAGGTTTGGCCGGAACCAGTTCAACGTGGAGCTGCTGCAGAGGATGAGGAACGGGAGCAGTTGCAGCTACCGCGGGGGGAGCACGACGGTCTGCTTCTTGTTCGCCAGGAAGTTCCTACCGAACACAGTGAGCAGGTTGGTGAGATTAGCTCCAAAGCTTATGGGGTTTGGTCAGTCTTCATAGGGGATCATAAATCCTGATAAGATTTGATGTGTGAGTGTGGGGTTCAAGTGGCTCTAGACAAATGTGGTGTGTGTAAAGCGCCGATAGAAAATTTTACTAATGATTAGGACAGGGATGAGATCTAGAAATTAAAATTTATAAAGTTAGTGTGTTCGTCATCCTACATATTAATCATAATATCCGAGCTAATAGCATCCGTAATTTATCTCTCCGTGTTAATTCGGGATGGATTGATGAGGATGCTGAGACGAGCGAATTGTCTTCTATCACCTAAAAGACATCTATAAAAATTTTGCAATGACAATTTGATATTAGCATCTTATGCCCCAAGGGATGAAAGGATAGACAATTGAACCTTGATGGTCACACGGAATTTCCTATCAGGTAAATCGTGAGGCTCCTGCATCTAGAAGCAGCTCAGGATTCACCCATTTAAGAAAATTTCAAAATGCATCTTATGCCCCAAGAGGATATGTTTTTAGGTGGTTATTCCTCATTCTTGCATGAACATTTGTCAATATAAGACATGAAACATGGAAAAGATAAAAATGACCCTATGATATTTCAAGCCTGCGATGCTTCATCTCTTACGATAAACTTCACAATTCTTAAATTGATCTTATTAAACTCTTATTGGCTATTCTGTTTTCTATATCAAACATCTTGAATTATATCTTTTCCGTCAAAACTATAGGACTTATTTTCTCTTTCCTCTCATTTATTCTTTTTCCTCTTTTATTTAGATACATGCATACATAATATAGGCTTAATATGCAAATCATATTAGGCCAACGATGTTTAAGGTTTAATTGATTTTTTCATAATAGTTTAATATGTTTGGAGAAATCAAAATAAATAATGGATAATATATTTGAAATTCTTACAATCTTAGAAGTTGATAGGATTTGAAATAAGTGTAATCAGAGCTCTATAATTTCATCAATAGGTTTCGATTAAAATTAGTTGATCGACCTAGAGACCTCATATTGTAACCATTTTAGGTATTGTGAATTTTTGAGATTGTAAGGAGTTTAAATATGTTATCAATTGATTATTTTAACTTTTTCGAAGGTGTTAAAATTTAATAATGATGAATCGACAAAAATCCTCATATTGGGCCTAATATGATTGATATCAGATCTAATGTGGGATTTTTACCGATTCATTTTATTACACTTTAATATTTTCGGAGAAATTGAAATAAATAATGGACTGAAATAGATACAATCGGAGCTCTTCAAATTTATCAATGGATTTCTATCATGCGTCTGATTTAGTTTACATATTAGGCCTACGTATGCATGCAACAAAGATATACAAGAAAAGAGAAAAGAGAATTAAGTTTGCATATATATGAAAGAGAAGAAAAACAAAAAGACAGAAAAAAAATGATAGAGAAATGTAAAAAAAATAATTAGATTTGTCAAGAGAGGTAAGAGAGGTAGAAAGAAAAGAGCACATAATTAACTGTACTCTTTGTTAAATATCAAAAGAGCAATGATAGGGAGAGTAAAAATGAGAGAATGAAAATTATAATGAATGATGTGATTTGATGTGTCATGACGTGACACTTTACATGCACATGTCCGATTATCGTTTGGACACCATCGGTGGCCTTCGGCCGCCGTCCCGAATCAAACTATACCCTGGGGGGCACGGTGAATCTGTCGGAGATCGTCCATGCAAGGTGCCATGTTATTCACTATGATTTTTACTCTCACATTTAAACTCTCCCAATCATTATTCATATCAAAATAGTTAATCGCGTAAGGCTTTTGGTAGTTCAAAGTTTTACCTGCATCCTTGGTAAATTTCCGTACTAAAATTTTATGTGGGCTGGTTTGATAGAGTGTTTTTGCCATACAAAGAATTCCTGTTTTCAAAGATCTACTCGGACTTCCTTTTCTGCTGCAGATGGTATACCCTTCCAACAAAGCCATGCTTTTGTAACTAACTGATGCAATGAAGGCTATGCCTGCTACTGCGGCCTCCCAACAATTTCAGAATACATGATTGAAAGTGGATGGACAAGATCCCTTTCCAGGATAGGGTTTACTTTTAAAGATATTATTGCATTACCTCGATGATCTGAACTTGTTAGATGAGCTTAATTTGCTCTTTCCTTTGACTTGCAAATTAAATCGAGATTGAATGATCGATGTCTTTGATCCATTAACAGATTAACATCTCTCTTATTATCTCATTATTATCCTCTCAAACGCACAAATTAAATGAGAGATATGTTGCTGAAATTGTTTTGCAGCAGGCGACGGATCGGATGCAGAGGAGTTTCACCTCCCTCCGACGCCGTCGATCATCATCTTCTTGAACTCCTCAAAGTTGACATTGCCGTCGCCGTCGACATCGACGGATAGGATCATCCGCGCGCAATCCTTGACGGAGCACTCCTCCCCTAGACGACTCAGCACCCGATGGAGTTCCTCCGCGGAGATCAGCCCGTTTCCGTCGAGGTCGTACACGTCGAACGCTTCCCTCAGTTCCCTGCTATGGCCGTCTCCGTCGAAGCCTCCGCCGCCGCTTCGGCGGTGGAAGTCGGCGAACTCCTGCAGATCGACGAAGCCGTCGCCGTCGGAGTCCATCTCGGAGATCATGTCGCTGATCTCCGCGGGGGAGGCGTCTAGGCCGAGGGCGCGGAGGACGCCGGCGAGCTCGGAGGCGGAGATCCGACCGTCGCCGTTGGCGTCGTAGCAGGCGAAGACCTTCTCGATCTCGTCCATGCTGAAGAGGCCAAAAGAGCCCTGGGCGTCCGCCGCCATCGCTTCTCCTCTTCTTTCCATTTCACGTAAAAAAAATCATTAAAAATTGATATCGGTCGCCTCAAATAAATAGACAATCAAGGAAAGTTCGTCTAATTTTAAAAATAAAAAATAATAATAATAAAATAATAAATAATGATAACAACGCGGTTTTGCAGGCGTAATATAATCAGTGGATTGTTATATAAAAAAATCCTTACTTTCAAATTTTAATATATTTAATTTATATTCATCTATGTTTTAATTTTAATTATTTTAATATAACAATGAAAAGTTATCAGATATTATAATTTATTATATTTTAGAAAAGTAAATACTTATTTCTTAGGGTGGAATAACTTTTGAAGTACAGTAACTGGATTTTGTCAATTATTTATATATCGACTATAATAACCTTTAAATTTGCGCAGTGTAATATCATTATAATACAAATTAAAATGGAAAAAGTAGAATGCATATATAATTAATATTTAGTTTTTGAAGGAAGAAAATCAATGATTCTCTTAAGTACCAAAACAAAACATAACAAAAGTAATAAAATGAATTTAACGTATATTTGGACAGCTTTTTATTGATGAATTATTCGTGTATTTATGAGACACGTATAATAGAACAGAATTAATTATTAAGAATAATGTAAAAATATATGTGGTAACAAAAGAAGCGTTCAAAGAACTTTTATTTTTTTTAATAATTAGTGTAATTATTATAAACGTGATGCATTTGAATTGCATATGCTAACCCATCGTAATTTTATGAATATAAGTATCACATATCATTATTTGACAATCAGATTATTATATCAAAGATAATAATAATTGTGCATGAATGCATGAGTATGGTGCATGATCCTGTCTCGAAGTGAGAAGGAAGTCCCAAAGGTTAGGTGATTATCCGAGTGCCACGAGCGGTTGCTAACCTGGCGCAGACCTGGCTCCGACCTGCGATAAGATGATCGTTAGTAAACCCGTCGGGGATTTTCCCCGGTCAGACCTTCCGACGGTCAAGTCAGTATCTGCAGGAAATATAGTGGAGCAAAGGAAATGCAGGAGAGTAGAGTAGAGTGCAATTGCGCATACATGCGGGATGAGGAGGGGAGGGGCTTATATAGCCGGGGGAGCTGACAACCCCTGTTTGTGTTGATGAGACAGGGGTAGGGTGTCTGTCAACTCGTAAGAGAGCACCTAGAGGTACCGCGGCATGGCAGGGGTGCTTGGATAGTACAGTTGTACCGAGTCAGTGGGATAACCGCGGAGTGCTATAAATAGGTACTAAGGCATGTATTACCCGACGTCAGGGTCGTACCCCGGATGCTCTGATGTAGGGCGGCATATGGAAGACCTGGTCTGGAGACCGAGTGTCGACCGACGGGTCCGAATGTTATGGACCGGGTCACGTCCAGGGAGTGTGGGTCGCCACGCGTCCGACTGGGAGCTGAAAGACCTGAGGTACGTCCTGAGTCGGGGGTTTGTTGAGCTATGTCTGTCTTGCCATATTATTTCGGGTCTATTAGTTATTCGGTCGATGGAGGGCCGAGGACTGAGTTACCCAACCCAGACCTGGGTCGGGAAAACGGATTTGGGGGACCGAGTTAGGGGGTGCTCAGGCTTGACTCGCCCGAGCCCGCTCGGGGTCAGTCGGTTAATGCTTTGGGAGAGTTCTTGGTTTGGAAACTCCTCGGGTGAGGCCCTCGTCGGCCCTCTACTAGGTCTTCGTGCGACGCAAAGCTGACTGATTGAGTTGGCCGAGCTACTCGTAAGCAAGGCCAGGATCAGTGCAATTTTAGTATTATGTGAATTTCTCGGTGATGATAAAAATGATAAATAATGACATTACTATTTGTTGATTTAGAAGTGTTATTTGAAAGAGAAATGATTTTTACCGTGAAAATAAATGTACCAATGAAAATTTTAATCGTCAATCAACGATATATTCGATGTCCGATTGTCGATCAGAAATTGCTGACGGTCTTCGATCATCGTCCTAAATTAAACTATACCTTGGGAGGACGGTGAATCCGTCGGGATCGCCGCGCCGACAATGGTGAACCCATCGGAATCGATGGTGAATAATACGAGATCGCAATTGCGGCAATTCTGAATGGGTTCATTATACCTCCCAAGATATAGTTTAGTTCGAGATGGGAGCCAGAGGTCATCGATGATGTCCGATCGATTAAATATTGAGTGTGCTATTAATTGACGGTCAAAATTTTAATTAAGAAATTCACTTACACATTACGTATCACTGTTCTATTTGAAATTTGTGATTAATTTTAAAGAAGATGATTTTTCGAAAATATAGATCATGGTGACAGAGATTATCTCTCATTGGGATTGATAAATTCATAAACCTTTTATTAATTTAATAATTATTAATATATTGTGGTAAGTATATATACCTACTATAGTTACTTATGTAAGTACCTAACTAATAACTCAATTATAAGAAAATTTAATTACAAGTAAGCTGTATTAATTCACAGAATAAACAAAAAATTATTTCTAAACATTGATAGTTACCAGTAGAATGGATAAAGTGACAATTTAATCCTAATAATTAGGAAATTATTTATGCTAACGAGTCTAAAAAAATCTTAATTAGCCACCACTAAGAAACATTGTTTAGTGTAAAAACATTTATACGGAGAATAAAATACTACTCCGGATGTAAGTAATCAGTTTAATATGAATACATTTAAGATTATATATTATTAAAAGGGAAAATTTGATAAAACTCTCCAACATCAAACTGGACTTTACATGTACTCTCCAATCGAAAAATTCTTTGCATGTATTCCCTAATGGAATTGACAAGACAGTTTTGTGTGTTATTTTTTTATCAGTATAAAAGAGTAAAAATTCAGTATAAATCGTAAAGATTTGAGTATAAATTGTTTGAGATTGAATACTAATTTAAAAAATTTGAGTATTATTTGAAAAAATTTGAGTATACATTGTTTCAATATATAATAAAAATTTTAGTATACATTATCAAAATATAAGTATGAATTGAATTAGATTAAGTATTATTTGAAAAAAAATTAAATATAAAATTTAGAAATTTGAGTATGTGAGTTTGCATCCACCACATCAAGATTTTGACACGAGGGATCACCGAAATTTTATACTCAAATTTCTTAAATTAGTACTCAATCTCAAATAATTTATACTCAAATCTTTATAATGTATACTGAGTTTTCACTCTTTTATACTTACCACATCAAGATTTTCACATGAGGGGTCACCGATTATACTCAAATTTCTTAAATTAGTACTCAATCTCGAATAATTTATACTCAAATCTTTACAATGTATACTGAGTTTTCACTCTTTTATACTGAATCCATCAGGGAGTGAATGTAAAGAATTTATCAAGTGGGGAGTACATGCAAATGTCAGTTTGAGATTGGGAAGTTTTCTCCAATTAACCGTTATTAAAAAAATTAAATCAATTAATTTTTTTATTAATATATATCTTCAGTGGCAGTACATGTCAGTCACTGATTACATTTTGCATGCGTATATATCCAATTGTTGTGGTGTCAACACTGTTGTCTCTAATTTTAAAGTGATGAATACATAAGGAGGGTGGCACTGCCACTGATGAGAAAAGGTTATACATATAATTAAGCACTAGAAATGGTAATTGAATCCTATGCAAAAGGCACTTAGGAATCCATGAACGTCTGTTTCAACTCACTAGCTCGCTGTGGGTGGATTTTGTATCAGCATTATATATATATATACTCAATAAAATGAAAAAAAAGGAATTAATTCTATCTACAACTCATCGATCTCCCAAAATGCTGCGCGCGTTAACATTCTAATTCAATATAATTATATAGCGATCGATCTCGTCAAACTTCACCGAGCTCTTACTCCTAGACAAAGAGGAGCTCGCGGCTGTCGCGCGGCGATGGGGCCATAGCTGCTGACGAGGCTGTGGTGGCTGCTGGAGGAGAGGATATATGGCAACCTACGCTACGTACCTCTAGAGCTTCCAGTGACAGGAATCCGTGGCAATTAGACTAGATAACTGTCAACTTGGCCAACAACAGTTAATGGACTACGTACCTCAAAGTCTCTGAGAATCCGTATGGCCTTGTGTTTACCATCAGTCGAGGTTTTAAGTTGAAATTACTTGATGATCGATATTTGCAAATTTCAAGCAATTACTAGAAAATGTTGCATTAGGGAATTACTTTGTCTGTTTTCTCCTAATTTTGGACAATTTTCCGGAGTTGTTGCCGGAAGGATACAAACTGATATGATATAACGTCGAGTTTAGTGTTCAACACTATCTCCGTAAAACGATATTGCTCCGCTACAGGTGCTCATGGATAGCAGCAATCTGTTTTCCAAGATACAACGACGATGTCTCAAAATAGTAGCACTACAAATTTCGAGACCAGCGAACCTTCTAGTAGGCTTTTTAGACTCTCTGGATGGATAGGATGATATGAATGTTAATAAACTTTTGATGATTGAATAAATGAATCCAACATCTAGGGGACTATATTTATACAAAGGAAGATGTGATGTACCCTTTAGTGAGTGAGTGTGATTTTTGATTTAGAATTGATCTGGATCGTTCGATCTGAAGGGTTGTAATCCTTTATATAGTCCTTTGATCTCAGTCATCAGATCTAGATGGTGTAATCCCCTTTTGATCTCAGCCGCCATATTCAATCTAATGTTTCAGATCAAGTCTCATCACCAACGGTCAGATCGTGACTCTTCGCAATCAACGCTTCAGATCGCGTCACTTGTGATTGAAATTTCAAATGTGAGACTAATCCTCATCTACTTCCTTCTATGCCAATTTTGAGCTAACATTAAATAATTAATTTCTCATTCACCGGTAATTGATTTTGAGCAAATTAACAGTCTAGATTCATCTACGTGAAACGTAGATTTCGTTTTTGATTCTCGCTTTCATCAATTGATGATATCTCGATTTTCCTTTGTAAAAATCTTATTTGGACTTTTTAAAGACCCAAACATCAATCAATTCTCCACATGAATGGAAATTAATGCATGTATGCATGCTGACACTTTACAAGAGTCCAGTCGATAAGTCAATGCATCGAGAGAGGTAGCTTGTAGTTTTGAACCTTCCGTAGTAGAATGCTATTGAGCATACTAGGTTGCGTAGTAAATGTGATGGGTGAACTGCTCAACTGTTTGTGTATACTAAGACAATAACACTCACACAAGGACTTATCTCACCTACTTTTGGTTCTCATGGTTAATTTCATGTTGGTCATGGACATCATCTTGGATTTATGAGTATTTCATTGAAGCAACTTGTCTTCATACTCATATAGGTGACATTTCTATCAAGAGTATCCTACCATACTCTACCTTATAAAGGTATAGAAATCATTAAAAACATAAGTTTAACCTCATTACATACGGTAGGATAACACTTGTTCATCCTAGGATTGGGATAGAGATAATATATCTCGTATGCTATAACACAACTTCTGCAACTTCATTGTCTCATTGAACCAAGATCTTAGAATCTCCAGTAAACAAGGTTGGGTTACCGCTACAGTTGTTTCAGTTGTAGATTTTTAATCTCATTCCTCTTGATAAACAGTATACTTGATCTCAACATAGCCCCTTCGTAAGAGGATTTGTTAAATTATCTTTGGACTTAACATATTCGATTGCAATCACTCCATTCGAGATCAACCGCCTAATGGTATTGTATCTACGATGTATTTGTCGTGACTTACCATTATACATACTACTCTGTGCCCTTCCAATCGTCGATTGACTATCACAGTGTATAACTACGACGGGCACAGGTTTCGTCCAGCTTAGAATATCTTCTAAGAAGTTCCGCAGTTATTCAACTTCCTCAGATGCTTTGTCTAGTGCTATAAACTTGGATTCTATAGTTGACCAAGTAATACACGTATGTTTAGTGAACTTCCAAGATACCGCTCCCCCACCGATCGTGAATACATATTCACTAGTGGATTTAGAGTCTTTTGTATCTGATATCCAGTTAGCATTACAGTATCCCTCTAAGACAGCGGGATATCTTCCGTAATATAATCCATAGTTCATAGTATATTTCAAATATCTAAGAACTCGTATCAGTGCTTTCCGATGGGTGTCATTTGGATTACTCATAAAACGACTCATCTTCTTGATCGCACAGGCAATATCCGGACATGTGCAGTTTGTGAGATACATCAAACTACCTATTATTCGAGAATATTCCAATTGCGATATGGGCTCACCATGGTTTTTCTCTAAGTGTTGACTTAGATCCATAGGTGTTTTCACTGTAGAGAGTTCGTACGCATTGAATCTTTTCAATACCGACTCTACATACTGGGATCGTGTCAGAACTATCCCATCAGATGACTTGAGAATTTTAATTCCCAATATAACATCTGCTCTACTCATATCTTTCATATCAAAATTGTTGGTCAACATTCTCTTTGTACTTATGATTATCTCATGATTACTATCCATTATAAGCATGTCGTCTATGTATAGACAGAGAATTACATGACCTTCAGGTGTGGTTTTGACATAAATGCATATATCACATTCATTTATTTTGAATTCATTTGACAACATTATTTTGTCAAATTTTTCGTGTCATTGTTTAGGCGCTTGTTTAAGTCCGTATAATAACTTAACAAGTCAACACACCTTTTCCTCTTTTCCTGGAGCAACGAACTCCTCGAGTTGCTCCATATAGATTTTTTCTTCCAACTCATCATTTTAGAATGCAGTCTTAACATCCATTTGATGTATTTCAAGGTCATACAGTGTTGCGATGACTATCAGCACTCGTATGGACATAATCCTTGTCATAGGTGAGTAGGTATTGAAGTAGTCAAGGTCTTTCTTTTGCTTAAACCCTTTGGCTACAAGGTTGGCCTTATACTTGTCAATCGATCTATCAGTTTTATGCTTGCGTTTTAGTACCATTTACAACCTAATGGTTTAGTACCAGTAGGAAGGTCTACTAATTCCCAAGTATGATTATTCATGATGGACTCGATTTCATTATTGACAGTCTCTTGCCACAATAGGGTGTCGGAACTAGAGAGAGTTTTACTTAATGTTAGTCATGAAGTCCGGCCCGAACGATTTCTCAACTCTAGCTCGTTTGCTCCAACGTGGCTCTGAGCTTTGATCATCAATAATCCTTTTACGACAACTAAGTTCAGAAATGTCCTTTTCATTAGAACTTCCGTTGCAATCACATTGAACGATTCCTTTCTTATATGGGAATACGTCTTCAAAGAATATTGCATTCCAAGATTTTATGGTTGTTCCCACATGAATATTAGGAATGACGAAAACGATGTTTTATCACTTTTCTTGTGAGTGATTTTATTGAGAACGTGATTTCCCAATAATATAACTTCCCTCACAAGTTCTGGGGTAAGCCTGAATTTATCAACAAGGCATTCATCATTTCTTTTAGTGTCCGATTTTTACGTTCGACAACACTATTTGATTGAGGCGAGTATGACATCGTTGTCTGATGGATAATGTTATATTCTGAACAAAACTTATCAAACGGTGCACTATATTCTCCACCTCTATCGCTACGGTGCGAACTATTATTTGGACGGAAGGTTCTCTTCACTTTCGGACTACTACATCAGGAGGCGGGTACCTCTGACTTATCTTCTGGATTAGTCATAGATTATATGTTTGATATGTTATGGTTAACGATAGGGTTATGTATTGATATATACCTGTTTTACCTTATGCTGATGTTGTATATGCTAGACCTGGCATGTGATACCTATACCTTTAGGACTTAGGCTATGGTGCATTATCTATAATCCTTGCATATCATGTTGATATATGTGGACTAAATAGTGGATGCTGTTTGACTAGTGTCATGCATCATCACGCACTGTGCATCACTGTCGACCAAGGGCTCCCTTGTGGGTGAGATAGGTCGACAGTCATACCTGACCTACTCATACGACCACTCATGGGTTAGTGGTTGGCGGAGTATGGGTAGTGTGCTTTGTGTTGCCCGCTCATGCACTTATGGGTTAGTGAATCGGAGCGTGGTAGCAAGTAGAGTTCCTCTTTGGGTAGTCCATATACCAAGAGATGAGAGAGAGAAAGAGATCTCTCCCCCATATATATACATGGGGTAGGGGTAACACTCAGATAGAGATATCCTCCAGAGATGACCTGGGGTAGGGGTGTAACTTCGGCAGGGAGGTAACATTCAGATAGAGATATCCTCAGATAGGTCATGGGGTAGGAGTGGTACACCGACATCATCTCGTCTACTCGATCGCTCAAGAGCAGTGATGACAGAGTACTGATGGTAGTCACAACACTACGTCGGAGGGTTCCGCTCAGCTTCCTCCCATACATAGATGACGATGTCTGACCGACAGGGAAGTGTGACCACGTCATTGCACCATATGCATACGTATATTTTGCATTTGCCCGTGCTTGCTCTACTTGGATGCTGCATATGATTGACATGCACATACATGAGACCTTTATGCCCTGGTTTTGACGATCCCGCCACACTGGTATGGTGTTTTGCTATTCCTTATATTAGTTGTACTTATCATTGTCGGTACATATGTTATTTCAATAGTCTGTCTTACTATTGCTAACTTAGACTATCTTGCATATCTGAAGAGATATTCACTAAGTACTGTGAACTCACCCCATTAGCTCCTTATTTTTATTTCAGGATTATCATCTGGAGTGCCGGCAGCCTGTCCCGGCTCGCATATTTTTTGAGACGATTCTCGGTGTTGTCTTTGTATTTTGATGGTGGTACTCTCTTTCTGTTCATGCTGTCTTTTTCATTTCCGCTGCTGTATTTTGTGTTCTATTGGGTTGTGTGGCACATCAGTATAGTTGTACTTTTGTATGGCATGGAGGCCTTTGGTTCATTTTGTTTTGTCGTAATTCGTACCGGTACGCAGCTTTTGTCATCGTTTTCGTTTTCTTTGTATGCAGACGTTTGTTCCAGCCCTATAGGCTGCGGTACAAGCGACTGAGATTGTCGTAGATGTTAAGTTTTCGAATTGTCCGCCGGGTCGAGGGAGTGGCAGTCCGGTCAGTATCGGACAGGCAACTCCTCGGGACGTGACACAACATCTATATCATGATCCTGGAAAAATGTATTGGAGTGAACATTTACCCAAAATTGAGAAGGGCGAAGCCCAACAACATCTTCCACCATGGATATTGGCAGACTTGCATCGACTATGCTTGGTCGAGAAAGACACTTTGAATAACTTCATTGTTAATTGAGGATGCTGAAGATTGAGTAGTAATCTCATCTGAATGTTAAATAAATTGGTGCACCGGATCGACGTAGGGCAAGACGATGGGAACTGGAGCTTCCTTAATAGAAGAACTAGGCTACTAATTGCCGTCAGACAAAGAGGGATTCTGGTCTTTGATCAGTGCTTCGCCTGGGTCTATCTCCTCTTCATTAGAGTCTTCCTTCTCTTCAGCGCCATCTTGGAGGAGGGAGGAGTAGGGATTGGGGTTCTCGTCATCGGCGTCGATGAGGACTAATCCATGGTTTTGATGGTGGTGAAAGGAACCAAGGAGGTTGATCTCATCGTTGACAATGGGCAAAGGAGGCGTCGGCAGGAGTGGTAAAGGATTGGGATTTAGGGTTTGGTAGGGGGAAATATGTGAAAATTTCTTTCCACCTCGTTAAACCGTTAAACCAATCAATAAATTTCTCGATCCATAACCCATAACGTATCAAAAAAAACTTTAGAAGTTTAATTGGAAACTTGATATCTACGTACGATTCATTTTGACTACGATTCTCTCAACTGTGATAGGAATTTACATAGAATTTGAATTAAAATAAAAGAACTTATGACCTTTAGATTTTGCATCGCTGGACAATGTGATAATTCTACGATTTATCTTTGTAAATTTTCAATCATCATCACGTTTTGAAGATTATGATCACGGTGCTCAACGTCCTCAATTAGAACTTATCTATTGCGACCACGATGACTTTTCATTTGATGTAATGGACTCTGATACCAGCTGATGTCTTGGAATAGCGATTATTATGCGAATGGTGATAAAAAACGATTCACTTGTCCTAACATCCCGACGATTATTATGTGAATGAGGTCAGAGGAATAGTGGAAGAACAAGATATGAAAAATTGATAAACAAATAGGAACCACCGTCTATTAGTTTTACTAAAAAAAAAATTTATTCAATAACAAAAATAATTCACAATATCAACTAAATAAATATTTATATATACTCAAAATTTTAACTTACAACAATGAAAATTATCAAAAATACCCTAAATATAAATAACCAAAAAATTCTAAAAATAATAATTTATTAAAAATAATAATAATAAATCCCATGAATCCTCTTGCAAACAAAAAGCAATTAAATTTGAAAGTACAAAAATTTTCACCTAATTGACAAGCCTAATATATTTACCATCAAAAGGATCACTATAATTGATTCTGTTAAATTTTCCACCACAAAACTAAATAATCACACTTCGTTCAGCATTATACTATATATATTTTGTTCTTCTAAAAGGATCATCAACTCTTACAATTCTATTTAAATCGGCCAAGATCATTAAAAATATTTCAAAATAAATAAACATATGGCGTACAAAAAGTTTGTGCTTTTGTTCATCTCTAAAGATAAGATACTCTAACCATCCAACAGAGTATCCAACAGCTGTACCATCCCCTTTAACCTAGCTTCACAAAATTATTACCAGTGTATGCATTACCCTATGGGTACATAAACTACGTCCTCTATTATATTAGTCATCCTTACGGGATAAACTGATAGTTAGTATATGAGTGTTGTCATCTTAAGGTCTGAGGGTCAAAATCTAACAAAGTCAGTGTGCCCGTATTTCCCACGGCCTAGCCACAACATCTGGACTAGTAGCACCCGTGATTTACTTCTTCCGTATTGATCCTGAGACGGATTGACAGGGGCGCTAGGGACGAGCGAATCACCTTTTATCATCTATTAGTCATCATCTAAAAATAAATGCCTAAACTGATTGGTAGAGTTTGTATCGAAATGCTTTAACATTAAATGAAGAATAAAGAGCAACATTATTTTTTTTTTTGTTCATTCACACAACATCAAAGATGAATCATGCACTAAACGTTTGCAGAGGCATTAAGTTGGTCGACTGATCGACCAATTGAAGAAAAACAAGGCTTTGGTGGCATCTCCATGTCACTGGTTCTTCCTTCTAACATTTCTACAACTCTACTTATTGATGGTCGATCCTTTGGCGGAATTTGTATGCACCACAATCCTACCAATATCATCTTCTTTGCAATTTCCTCCGTTTCTGCTGTCACGCCAAGACGTTTCAAGTCTTCGCCTTGATCAAGATGTTCATAAACCCAGTGAGGAAAGTATACGTCACTCCTCTCATCTAAATGAGCTTTAACATTCTTTCTTCCTCCAACCATTTCCATCACCATCATCCCATAGCTGTACACATCAGACTTTGTTGAAACTACACCAAAGTTCCTCGAGAACACTTCAGGCGCAATATAACCTATTGTTCCTCTTGCATCTGCCATAGAAATAGCACTTCGCTTATGTGGACACAATTTAGCCAATCCGAAGTCTGAAATCTTGGGGCAGAATTCCTCATCGAGTAAGATGTTGTGAGGCTTTATATCGAAATGAACTATGCGAGTGTTGCAATCTTGATGCAGATATTCTAAACCTCGAGCGATGCCATGTGCTATTTGGAAGAGTTTGTCCCAACCAAGTAATGCTTTGGGATTATCTGAATAGATGTACTTATCTAAAGATCCATTGGCCATGTATTCATAGACCAGAGCTCTTCTGTGACCATCATGGCTATAGCCAAGTAGGCTGACAACATTGACATGGGAGGTTCTCCCAATGCTTGCAACTTCGTTGATGAAGTCTGCCCCATTTTCTTTGGAATTTTTTAGGACTTTCACAGCCACCAAACGCCCATCTTTAAGTTTACCTTTGTACACAGTTCCATAGCCACCTTTCCCCAGTTTCTCGCGAAAACAATTAGTTAACTTTTTCATATCTGAATACTTGTATCTTCTTGGTGTCAGGGATCCGTAAGCATCAAAAATGTCTTCTATGCTCTGTGTGTTTCTTCCTGTTCCGTTCCTTGTCTGTCTATAGGCGAGAAAGAAAAGTGGGCAGGGCACGCAGACCGTCGCTCCTACCAATAAAACTAAAATGTACATTTTCATCAGCAAAAGTATATTTATTTATAAGTAATCAAACATTGAATGACTAAAATGAGTTCCTTACCTTGCAAAATCCTCCATGTTGTCGACGTTCCTGCAGTAGCACAATAATTGACCATTAGTGACAAATTGAAGCGTTAAGTGAAAATCAATAGTTAACACACACCCTTAATTAAAGAGAGACGGCCGTTTGGTGTTCATACAAGAAGGCTTTGGAGGCCACAGTACTGGTGCTTAGTGCAGAAGTAGAAGGTATCAGTACAGGCTGATATATAATTGAAATCCTCCTGCCATTCTTTTATTATCTATATAATCTTATATATACAGTAGAAGTTTCTTATACCTTAAGACTCTCTTTGTTTTAGAATTATTAATTTCGTGTCTCTTTATTTTTTTTTTCATTTTTACTATTTTCTTAATATACATAGCAGAATCCAAAACTCAGAAGGGTACCATACCTTTTTGAGGGTTGCAAGCCCCATCAGCGGCCAAGCCATTGGAGCAGAAGCAAACCTGCCTGGAGCTGTTGTGCCCGCAAACGCCGCCGGAGATGATGCAGTTGCGGCAGTTCTGCGAGACAACCCCCGTCCATCCGACTCTGAACCCCACCCGAAGCGCCTGCGCATAGTCTATCTCTTTGGCCTTCATTCGACCCACCGTCGTCCTATCCATCCGAACCACCACACTGCTACCGCACGCGCTTGACCTCCCAGACAAGCTAGCGTTAGGCCAATAGTACACGGGGCCGCCATAACCAGCAGCACACGTGCTGCTAAACAGCTGCTGGGATGTAGCGGCGGAGCAATTGAAGAAGAAGGCCACTTGGAGATCGTCGAGAGCGGTGTAGTTGAAGAGTGACTGATCGAAGGTGGTATTGCGCGACGGCCGGGCACATGGTTCGTCAAAGAAACTCTGATCGGCAAGGGTGAGGCTCTGGTCCGAGTAATTGATGTCGTCTATGACTTGGTAGGTTGTATTGCCGACGAGAATGGTTATGGCCGACTGAGAAGGGTCGCAATTGAGTACAAAGGTTGGGTGGCCACAAGCACCGGGACTGTCCAAGGTCAGGAATGGGTAGGAAACATCAACACTGCTGTTGCCGCAGTAAAATGTCCTCTTGCCGCATTGATCGTAAAGCAGGATATCTGTTTCCGAAAGAGACGACGCCTGGAAGAGTAGGAGCGAATTTAGGAGGAAGATAAGGAAGTAAATGCAGTGGGAAGCCATGGATGCCCCCTTAGTTTTGCTATGTCCAGCGCAAGATAAACTGAATCAGAGAAAGAGGATGGCAAAATATATATAAATCTTAGGGCTATGGCAATTTATTTTTTAAAAAATAAATCTTCTTTATTTTTTAAAAAATTATTTATAAATTATTAAATAATTTATTTTGACAATTTATAAATTATTTTGTTGAATTTATAAATCCAGTCAAACACATGCTGAACTTCTCTGCGATGCAAATGATTAATGCATTTAATGAATTCAAATGTACGACACTCCTACTTAGGGCTATGACATAGCGGTAAAATGATTAGTCGTCATCTTAAATATTTTATAGGAGTTTTACTTTTAAATATGTCATGATTTTGGGACGTTGGGCGTCTAGACTGTCAATATTTTTTTATTTATCTTAGTGACCGATGAAAAATTTTTATGGAGTTAAATTGATCATCATAAATTTATCTATTATCTGATTTAATATTTTTTCTTTAATAGTCCGTTGTTAATTACAATGCTTTTTTTTGTTCGAAAAGTCTTTTTTTTCATATATAGATATAAACAATGAGTGCTGCCGAATGAAAATAGGAAATAGATTGAGTTTACTAAAAGTAGGACTGGGAAGTGTGAACGTAGATTATTTATTTTGTTTACGAAGGTAAATCATATTAATAGAAGTCCACGAGCTTATTAAAATCATTCAAAAAAAATTAAAAAATATGTGTTTGAATTTTTCTAAATACGGAGTCAATATTCTAACACATCAACATCATGAAATTGATATCTATTGTGGGTTTATCATATCAACTATATCGTGCAAGACACGCCTACTACGTGGACTTTGTCGAGTACGTTGTCCCTTTGGAACTCGGTGCGGCAAATATGAAATATCCAATAATATCGATGCTGAGTCAAACTAGTGTCGATGTGTAGCAAACATTTGATCTAATGAGATCATCTATGTTCCGTGAGATTATATATTTTAATATTTGAATAAAAAATTTAAATTAGACTCATTCTTATATTTGATATGTATATTTGAGTGTATGGATTTATAGGATACACATAAACTTAACGGCTTTGGGTCCAATAAATGATGGCGCATCTGAAGGACCGTGGATAAGACAACAATGATGAGTCGAGGGAAGTGAACTTCAAAACATACGTGAAGGATGACATGTGGAGACGAGTCGCGGGTTTATATGCATCCAAGGGATGAGAGTCAAAGTCGAAGAAGGCTTGAAGGCAAGAGTCAAAGATGCACGAAGAGTCAAGTGAGTTGTGAGGGTCCGAGTACTGAGTGAACTGTACTCGGGAAGGCAAACCCTAGGTTTAGGGTTTGGGCAATCGATTATTCTGGGAGCAGTCGACTGATAGTCAGCACAGAAAGATCAGTTGACTGATCTTCTGTGCAGTTAACTGGTGTCGACTGAAATTCGAACGTTGGATTATAACGTTCGAATTCGAGTGAACAAGTCGACTGGTATTGGAACCAGTCGACTGGTAACGACAAGTTCAACCACGAACTCTATTTAAGAAAGCTTGGTTCGGTTTGGCTGGTTAGGGTTGACGAAATTGACTTTGGTTAAAAGTCAATTAATAGTTTTTGTGCTCAGAGGTCTTGTGTGAGTTGTGGCGAGGTTTTTCCACCCACAAGGAGCAACGCGAGCTAACCGGAGGCATTCCAGGGAGTCATCCACCGACAGATCGGGATCGTCCACCTTACAGATTATTATGGAGTAGGAGCTTGATCTCCGAACCACGTTAAATTGGTTGGTATTCTTCTTTTTTAGTTTAGTTTATTCTTATTCCGCTTGCACACTAACAATTATAGGATGAACCGATCGACCTGGGGGGAATCGAGCATTCATCCCCTCTAGCTGGTGTACGAAAGAAGAAATGTCATCTACCTCCTCAAATGAAGTGACACAAGAAGATGAAAGACCATTGTCAATGTAGGAACAAAAAGAAGCATCCACTTCATCAAAAGTTAAAGAACAAGTCAACCTAGTTTCCACATCCACCAAAGCAAAAGCAAATGACCATATAATTTGCTTTGGGTGCAATGAGAAGGGACACTATAAGGATAAATATCCATTGGATAAGAGTGAGGTAACCCCTAAACCTAAGTCAATTTCTTTAAATTCTAACATAGGTTATAGGGAAAAGAAGGAGAAGAAGCACATTAGATGTTTCACGAGTATGAGCTAGAACACTACCATACCAAATGCTCAATGAAAAGAGAATTCAAAAGGTTGGAGCATTTAAAGAAATGGGAGAAAAAGGAAAAAAAAGAAAAGTTCACATCAATGGGGAGTTTCAATGGTAAGGGAGGTAATCTCTAATTCTAAACGTAATTTGAATTCCTCCATGCATGCTAGAAATAATGTAAATTATTTACTTATGCAAAATTTTAGTTTTAGATATCATGATAAAAATAGGGTTAACAATGCATATCAAAACCTAGGAAAATTATGTATCATGATAAAACTATTAGATTTAAGGATCAAGATATTAATCCCAAGAAGGGGTGACATATGCCTAGACAAATGGGTAAGTTTAAGAATGTCTAAGGTGGACATGTCGATTATAGGTTTAAAAATCTAGAAAGGGAAAAAATCAAACTTTGAAGGCAAAACTTAATAAATTAGAGAAAACCCTAAATAGATTCACTATTGGATCTAAGGGGTTAGGTATGGTGTTGGGGAGTCAAAAACCTAACAATGATAAATCAGGGTTGGGATACTGATCTAAGTTCTCCAAGGCCAATGAAAAGATGTATGCTAGAGTTGCATATAACAATGGCAAAGAGAAGTCCAAAAATAGTAAGGGGGTGTCATTTAAGAGTAAGAAGACCTTAACCAAGGACAAGGTGCCCAAAGTTAAAGAGAAGAAGTACTTAACCAAAGACAAGGTGTCCAGGGTTAAAAATGTTAGGTTTGTAGGCCAAAAGTCACCAAAAGTACACCGGTGTGGCTAGTATTTGTTAAGTCATCTAGGGAAGTGGCTAAGGATAGAGCTCAAAGAGCTTTAAGAGCCAAATTGGGACCTATGACAAATGGATTTCAGGAGGCTTTCTCCCGGAGGTCTAGATAGACCATGGAATGTGCCAAAGGATTTGAAAACGGACTTAAGTCTCAATCCTTGAGTTTTAGTACATTGAGTTGTGTTTCATGCAAGAAATATGACATTGAGGTCATATTGCATGAGAATTTGATTTTTGATCTATAAATGTCATATAAACTAATGATAGAGATACATTATGGGTTGACATAGGCAGATACATCAAGAGGAGGCCAAAATTAAGACTTTAGATTAAGGTTCAATTGAACCATTTAGCTAGTTTTGAGTTTTGTGTCAATCTTGGGATTAATGATAGATACATTTTTGAATGTATTTTTCCCAAATAGGCATGGGTACCACAAATCTCTCTACAAAATTTGAGAATGTTTGGAGATTTATTAAATTTTTGGTGTATTTCTGAAATTGGGTTCAGAGGACAGCCGACTAATGATTCTGTGAGGTTGTGTTTCGACAAGGTCAGTCGACTGGTAACTGTCTTAGTCGACTGATACAGACTGAAATTATTTTCAGCAAAGTCGAAAAGTGTCTTAATGATTTCAAACTTGTGTATAATCTTATGGGAAGTTAATACACAATGTTTATGATCGTTAGAGGGTTAAGAATCCAACAATTGAGAGATTGTTGGAGTTCTTTTTATGTGTGGCAAAGGGGAAAAAGTGTCAGTTTTAAGTGAGAAACCAAACACGTCTTTGTAAGAAATCCTAGGTCAAAGGGGACCTTAGGTGAAGGGGGAGCATTGTTGCTCATATATTGGCGAAGGAGGAGCCTTGTAATTAGTTCTTAAAAAACCTTTGTAAGTCAAATATAGGGGAGCGTCTTGGGAGCCTTTGTATTTGCTATTTATTTCCCTAACTTAAATGTATTGTCAAACATCAAAAAGAGGGTGATTGTTGAGGCAGTCTATGGTCCATGGGACCAAGTGTTTTGATGTTTGGGCAAAATATTTAAGTTAGGATCACCTTGTATTTGATATGCGTATTTGAGTGTGCAAGTTTGCAGGATACACATAGACTTAGCTTGAGGGCTTCGGGTTCGGTGAAGGATGCCGCATCCGAAGGACCGTGGACAAGACAGCAACGCTGAGTCGAGGAAGCGCACTTCGAGCATACGTGAAGGATGACATTAGGAGACGAACCGCGGGCTTGTATGCATCCGAGGGACGAGAGGCAAAGTTGAAGAAGACTTGAAGGTAAGAGTCAAGGCTGCACAAAGAGTCAAGTGAGTCGTAGAGTCCGAGTGCTGAGTGAATTGTACTCGGGAAGAGAAACCCTAGGTTTAGGGTATGAGCAATCGACTGCTTCTGGGAGCAGTCGACTGATAGTGAGCACAGAAAGATCAATCGACTGATCTTCTGTGCAATCGACTGGTGTCAGCTGAAATTCGAACGTTGGGCTGTAACGTTCGAATTCGGGTGAACCAGTCGACTGGTGTTGGAATCAGTCGACTAGTAACGGCTAGTTCAGCCACGAGCTTTATTTAAGAGAGCTCGGTTTAGTTGGCTAGTGTTGATGAAATTGGCTTTAGTTAAATGTCAATTAGTAGTCTTTGTGCTCAGAGGTCTTGTGCGAGTTGTGGCGAGGTTTCTCCACCCACAAGGAGCTACGCGAGCTAGTCGGAGACTTTTTGGGAGTCATCCACCAACGGATTGGAATCATCCACCTTACAGACTGCTGTGGAGTAGGAGTTTTATCTCTGAATCACGTTAAATTAATTGGTGTTCTTCTTTATTAGTTTAATTTATTGTTATTCTGCTTGCGCACTAATAATTATAGGAAGAATCGATCGACTTGGGGGAATCGAGCTATTCACCCTCCTCTAGCCGGCCTACGATGCTCAACATGACCTTCGTCGATTAAGATATAGTGATGATGCAATGGAAGAAAAGATGCTTGGAGGTCTCATCTGTCTGTTGACAAAGTGGATAAGTCTTGCAAGCTAAATACATAGGGCAATTTGTCCTTCGTGCAATCCACTGTATGCAAGCAGCCGAAGCATGAAAGGGTGCTTTGACATGACAATGCTTCCATACCACCGATGACCGTTCCTTGTTGCTGCTCTCGGTCTTGATGAAATTATATGCTGTCGTTGTCCCATGTTGCAACTCCTGCATGAACCAGGAGCCCAGAAGCGTGGCACCCTACTGTGCTGTGCCACTTGCTTGATGGATCAACCTAATATGATAATTTGAATTTCAAACTGCCAAATTGTATGTTGTTGTTGTCCTATGCTGCAACTCCTGCATGAACCATGAGCCCAGAAGCGTGGCACCCTACTGTGATGTGCCACTTGTTTGGATATCTTGCTGATGGATGAACCTAATATGACCCTTTGAATTTCAAACTGCTAAATTTTGACTCAGGATTCAGAATCAGGCTCTATCGATGAATACACGTGCATATTTCAAATATCTATATTTATCATTGAGGAACCTGTAATCACCAACTTTTGAGTCCAAATTCTACCGTTTAAGCTCTCATTTGAGCCGATGAAGATCTTATTACTATTTTTGCTAATTTTTATCTTTATGGTATTTTTGATATTTATGAGTCCTAGTTTGTCTAAATCAGCAGCCTATTTTATTAATTTCAATGTTTGTCAAGAAATTTCCTTTTTTTGGAAAGATTTCTTTTATTTCTCTACAAGATTAAAATTAAGGTCTATATTTTAGGATTTCTTTTCTTTTTTAATCTTAGGATCTAGAGTTTATATAAATATATAATTAGCTATGAGAGAATTAATCTGCTATTGATAAGAAAGATTGTTATTTTTTGATAGTTTCTCTTCTTGTTTTCTTCCCAATTCTCCTCTCCGCATTAGCCTGCAGGATAATCGCTATCATGCCAGGTGTCACCTACCGAATATGAGTCAGGCGCTTGATGAGTGGTGAATCTGTTGCCTTTGCTTGCCAAGCCTTGTGCATTGAACATACTAATAGTTCACCCGGTGTACCTAGAGTGAATCTTTCTTGCTTTGTATGTTCCACAACACCTTAGATAACCAGAGCGGAGTTACAGGTGCAGAGGTCATGCAAACCATAACCACCTTCGTCATTGGCCAAACATAGGGTAGCCCATGAAATGAGCGAATGCTTGGTGGACCGTACAAATATTTGACATATGACATATATCTTATTAATCATTGCACAAGGCACAGGTAGTATGGATAGTCAAAAGCATTCAATACCTTGAAATATCATCTTCACCAATTCGAGCTTACCAGTATACAATTGGCTTTGGCCACGATGCAAGCTACACCATGATCGCCTCTGTAAAAGCCCCATAATTGCTAGTCCGGAGCTTCTCCAATGTGAGGGGGATGCCAAGATAGCAGAATGGGAATGTTCACTACAAAAATTTCATTGAATAGCGACGGATAGAAAGTATCCGTCGCTAATATTGCGATTCAGGTCAAACCCCTAACGATAGCGATGGAATTGGTCAATCCCGTCACTAATAGCGGCGGACAAGTAACTTCCGTCGCAAAATTAGGTTAAAATTGTCCCCTCGACCCCCCCCCCCCCCGGCAGCCGCAGGATTAGTTTCTTCCTCTCTCCCCGTGTCCGACGCTTCTCCGTCATCCCCGACGCTTCTCCTCCAACAAGCCCTCCTCCGATCACAGGTATGCTATATTAGGTTTTCCGACGCTCTTTCTACTGCTTGTTTTCTGCTTTTGCGGCGCGACCTTCTCATTCCGACAGCTCCGACCATGCGGGGTCAGGCGCGCGGCCTGCCACTACCGCTACAAACTTGATTTTGTTTGCATGAACTCTGTTGTTTCTATAGACTCTTGAATTGTGCATAATACTATCCATGTGATTGTCCAAATGCATTATTTTCAGTTTGCATTGAATATAATGCTTTCCTTGTAAAGAACAGAATGCTTTCCTTGCTAGATGTTCTTGTGTTCAGTTTGCATTATAGAAGATAATTGCTTTTCAATTCTTAAAATGCTTGTAAAATTATTGTGTTATGAGTAGTCTGATAAATTACTGTGCTAAGATCAGTGAAGCATATCTAATATTACAAGTTTCGATTTTTATAGTCATGCAGTCAGGCCAGAGACCCCGTGGTGATCAGATTACACTCAGAGTAGTGGGTGACTGGTAAGTACATTTGTAATTCTTATATATTTCAGGTCAAATTTTGCTAATATATTTCATTTTTTGCTACAGTTTCATCCCAGATGGTCACCAGGTCTCAGCATATATTTCAAAAAAATTTAAAGAAAGATTGTCGACTGCAACGACGTGGGGTCATATTAAACAAGAATTAAAGACTTTTTATTATGGTAAATTCTTGGTAAGTAGTTTAGATATATATTTGATTTGATGTTACAACTAACATGATACTAACCATTTTTTTTTGTACAGAAACGATATATTTGGGAAGAGGGTGCAAAGGAGCAATTTAAAAGAACATGGGATGTCTACTGCTCCAAGTTGTACAGTGACATGGTATACAAGTGGAGAAAGAAGGCAAATAGGTCTTCAGAGGTCCCTGAGACAATTTAGGCAGCATGGCGAGCAGTCTGGGATGCCCAGCACTGGAAAGATAATGCTGCGATTGCTCGGGCCAATCGCAACTCCGAGCTTTCTAGCCCCAACACCGGATCCACGAAGCACACGGCTAGATCCCGTTCCATTGTCCAGCATGCCACTGATTTGGTAAGTTTTTATTTAGATTATTATAAACATTTAGTATGTTTTTTGAATATGTTTAAACATTATATTTTGTGTATACAGGCTGCTGAGTTACAGAGTCCTCCCACTAGTTAGGAGGTATTCAACAAAACCCATAAGAAAAAAGATGGGTCATTTTTCGATCGATGCTCCTTAGCAATCAATGTAAGTATATTAATTATATTTTATTTGTTTTGACATTATATTTTATATAGATTAATTTAATTATTATTTCACAGAAAGCAATGACCACTAGAGTTGTAGAGGTAGAGGCGTCTCATCCTGTTGCAGAGGGGGAGGATTCACAGCCTTTTTCCACCGATGAGGTGAATCAAATTTATTATGATGTCGTCGGTGGAAGGAGGAAGACCGCCCTATATGGCCTGGGCTCTCAGGCAAAATCACATATGATCAGATGAGAGAGTTCCAAGGGTTAGGGGACGTCCAGGATCCTCCTCCTCTTCATCTAGTGAGGTTCGTCAATTACGGGAGGAAAATGATGCCCCGCGGACTCGACTCACGACAATGGAGACGACGTGGGTCGAGAGGGACGCAGCGTGGACCGAGAGGGACGCAGCAAGGGATGCAGAGTTGAGAGATTTGCCGGCCCACAGGCACACACTGAGGAGTTAGTATGTCACATGCAAGCTTTTGCAGCGACCCTATCGCCCATGACACAGATGCCCGCCCTTCCCGCCCCTCGTTTTGAGTCTCAGGAGACACAGGATCCTGATGATACCCTAGAGGAGTAGAGATATTTTTGTGGCATGTTATATTTTTTATCTATATTTTACAAAATCATATTATTAGAGTTGAATTCAGTAATTGTTATTATATGCATAAGTAACTATCTAGTTTGTTATTATATTCATCAGTAATTGTTTCTTATTAGTTCATTTTCGTTTACAGATTGTACATTTTCAGAGTTGAATTCAGATATTGACTCGGTTGAAAGGTATGTATATTCGATATTGTTTCTTATTTGTTTATTTTCATTTTCAGATTTAACATTTTTAAAGTTATATTCAGATATTCACTCTATTTAACTTTTATTTATATAGTTTATCTTCTATTGTGCCAAAAAAATTTCCTTTTGATCCAGTATTCACTCTGATATTCATGTATGTATTTATTCTCTTCTAAACTATAATTTTTCATTACGATATCAATATGATATCTTTAGACTTCGACTTTTGATGTATGAACTTAGACTTTTGATTCAGTTCTTGTTTGATATGTATTTGATATGTTTCTTATGTGTGTGGGAACTTGGACTTATGTGTTTGATATGATATCAATTTGTATAATTATGTGTTTGACATGTGTTTGGATTTGGAAATATTTGTTATGAAAATAGCTACTAGAAATGAATGTATATATCTGTTGTGTCTGTTGTGTTTGTTATATTTGGATATTTGATATGTATTGAATGTATATATGGGAAGGGGAAAAAGCAAGCTGAACCAGCTGGAAATTTTCAGGATTAGCGACGGATTTTTTTTAAAATCCGTCGCTATTTGCGACAGAATATTGACTATTCCGTCGCAAATAGCGACGGATTTTTACCATATCCGTCGCTAATAGAGACGGATATTTGACTTTCCGTCGCCAATTACGATAGAATAGCGACGGATAATTGACTAATATGTCACTATTAGCGACGGATATTTGACTTCCGTCGCTAATTTATTTTCGAGACACGTCACCCCCAGATCTGGCGATTTGCGACGGACGTTTACGTATCCCTCGCTAATAGCGACGGATTATTTATTTTAATATCCGTCGCTAATAGCGACGGATTTGACTTTTCGTCGCTATCGTTGACCTACGACGGAGAAATGCCCGACGGCGCTGTTTCCGTCGCTATTAGCGTTTAGCGACAGAATAGCGACGGAATATGTCCGTCGCTAAATGCTAAAATTTTTGTAGTGGTTCCGCGTTGAAAACTAGTAAGATGCAGCAGTCTATTCACAGTTTGCTCAATGACGCCAACCATGTACATGCTGTTGGTGCAAGTTGCATCAATGATGCTCTCCTTTAAGTGTATTAATGTTTGACAATACACTTAAGTCAATGATAAATTGAACAGACAAAGGGGAGCAAAGGAGAAGTAACCTATGTTGAAGAAAAGTCCTAGTTAACCTAGGCATCGAAACCCTAAGACCCGGCGAAGGGCTGCTGGGCACCTAGCGAAGGGTTGCTAGGCATCGAAACCCTAAGACCTAGCGAAGGGATGCCGGGCACCTAGCGAAGGGCTGCTAGGTATCGAAACCCTAAGACCTAGCGAAGGGATGCTGGGCACCTAGCGAAGGGATGCTGGGCACCTAGCGAAGGGCTGCTAGGTATCGAAACCCTAAGACTTGGCGAAGGGCTACTAGGCACCTAGAAAGGGCTGCTAGGCATCGAAGACCTAGCGAAGGGCTGCTAGGCACCTGACGAAGGACTGCTAGGGAATGAAGTCCTGGCGAAGGACTGCTAGGCACCTGGCGAAGGACTGCTAGGGAATGAAGTCTTGGTCCAAGGGACTGAGCAACTTAGCTGAGCGATGACTAAGGACAGGAGTAGAGACGGGTCAGGGTTTGGGCGTCTCGAGGTCCGGAAGTATCGAAAGCTAAGCAAAAGTCCACCCGAAGGACTGGGTGGCAACCGTCTCCTGAAAGGAGTAGGTGAAAGGCAAGTTCTCGGGGATGGGAACTTGTGCCGGTTCGACCTATGGTTTCGTGGAAATTCAAAGTCCGAACCAAGTCCTTAAGGCTAATATTATATGTATATGTGTTTTGTGTTTATGTATCTTGCAGGTACTAAGATTGGAAGACAAAGCAGAAGGCTGGAAGCCCTGAAGCAGGGCGCCCCCATCAGTGGGGGCGCCCCTAATGATAGGGGTGCCCAAACTAAAGAAGGAAAAAAAGCAGTAAAGTGAAGCAGGCAGAATAGGCTTCAAGCGGGTCGCCCGGAAGGTCCGGGGCGCCCGGGTTCAAAGCTGTTTTTGCTGTTTCGAGTCCGAAACACAGATAAGCCCTCATGAGGACGCCCGGGAGGTCCGGGGCGCCCTGGTCAAAGGTTTTATCAGCTGCGGCGAGGTCGACGCGGGGATAAGGTTTGACCGGGTTTATCGGGGCGCCCCCGACGTCCAGGGCGCCCCCAGGAGTGCTATAAAAGGGGCTTCGACCCCTCTGCTTCAAAAACAACTTCCAAGAGCGATTCCAAACATTCTGACCGACGACAACGCGCTAGAGATGAGGCTCTACGACCGGGAGGCTCCAGGAGGAAGTGCGCGGCACTTCGGAGGTCCAGATCGGCCGAGCTTCAGACTTTGTCTTGTTGGTTTGCTTTTATTTAATTCCGCACTTAATTTTCTATATTATTGCTTGTAACTATCAACTATAAGACGGATTTTCTCCGCCTCCGAAAATTCCGGAAAGGAGACCAATAGTGGACTCACGCCGAGTACATAGGCCTTGGACGTACTGACCCAGGTGGGTCGAGAACCAAGTAAATAAATCCCGTGAGTAATCTGTGTTTTGTTCTGTTCTTTATTTTTCTATTTTCCACTGCACTAACACTCTAAGTCTAGAACGAACAAAAGTCATACGATGTTTTCAACGAAAGATTTATGGTCAATATTCACCCCCCCTCTATCGACGGCATCGATCCTACACATGCTGGACTTTGACAGGTTCAAATATAGCTCTGCCTTGCTCCCAAAGTCCTCCAAATAGGTCGCAATGGTGGTGATCATGAACCCACTACACTCTCAAAAATAAGAAAAATTGGAGGGCTAAAAGGTAAAGTTTCCTAAACTTAGGGTCTTTTATGGAATAATCGAATTTTGAGGGGGTAAAATTGTAAGAAAGCCAACCCTTATATCGGGTGACCGATCCCGAATCTCGCGAACTCCTTTGTTTTGTTTCCTCTTCCTCCACCCGAGAGCCACCCGATCGGAGCTTTCCCTCTAGTTTTTCTTCCACTTCTTCTTCCCCTTCTTCTTCGCTGTTTCTCTTCCTCCTCCTCCGCACGCGATCAACGCCTACAGACCTTCGACCTTGCCTACGAGGAAACTCCAATGCCGAGCGTTGGATGGGGATCTAGGGTTCGGAGTGAGACCTAGCTCTAATTTGGGGGGCGAAGCTGCTGGATCAGGGCAACGGGAAACACCGGGGCAAGATCAAGGTAAGGATAATTGGATGTTTAGTTTGGATTTGAAGAAATGGATCGATTTGTTTTCTTCTCTCCGCTGTACTGTCGGATTTGGGTTTTCTTTGTTGTCGAGAGTTTTTCTTCATGGAGTGTGTTATCTGTGATGTTGCTATCCTGTTCTATTGATTGGTGATTGTTTCCTTCTACTGTGTTGTGAGATTGTTGCGGTTTCTATAGGAAATTGGGTTGATGTGTTCTTGATTTGGTAGTTGAGGCCAGGGAATGGGATTTTGGATGTGGCCGTAGGTTTAGAATTTAATTCTGTTCTTGGATTACTGTGAATGTTGATCTCGGATGGAAGCTGTTGCAAATGTATATGTTGATTTGGTGTTGATGTTCACCTTGTTTTCGTGAGTTTAATTGGTGGATGGCGGGCTAGTTGTGATCTGTGTAGGGTTTTGTTTTGGTGGTTTAAGTATCTGTTGTGAGCTTGTTTGTAGGTTGGATGAGTAGTTGTTCTTAATCGGTTTTTTTGTTTTGTATTAGATCAGATGCTGAGTTGCGAAGTAACTTCGGTGGTGCTCTCTGGATTTGTGATGGTTGCTGTGAGTTTGGATGAAGGAAAAATACTGATCAGTTTGTGATTGTGATTTCTTTTCATTTTAGTTCGGTTGAGTATTAATTTGGGAATTGGCAGATGAATCTAGTTTGGTGATCTTGATTAGTGAAATTGGGTTTTGTTTGGGTCAATGTGATGGGGTTTGGCTTGATCTTGGATTTGTTGTTCGTGTTATGTGATTAGATCAATAGAGGGTAATGGTTGGTTTTATTTGACCTAATTGTGAGTCACCTTTAGATCTAGGGTAATGTTCAATATTGGGCTATTTTGATCATGGGTTAGGGAGATTGATTTAGCTTTCATGCTTTATATGATAGTAGCTAAATAGTTTTGTTTTATGGTACAGGCTGTTGATTGATTATTTGGCTTCGGATACCAGGACGGGAAGTTTTCTTTCCGATTCGGACTACACTCTAGAGGCGAGTACGTCGAACTTATCTGCTCAGATATTGTCACAATTTTTATGCATAGTTAGTTATAGATAACAGTAGAGTTTTATTTATTTCCTGTTTCCGTATATTTATATTTGATATTAGTTGCTTGATTAGGCGATAGGTTTACTTCTGTATGGCTACGAGGTTGGACCTCCTTACCCTTTTATTTATCACATATTGTTATGTATTTTAGATTAGTGATAGAATACCTACATGCCATGCTGATGATTGTAGGATTGGTTAGGAAGTGTTGCATGAGTGGATGTCATGCATCACGTTGATACTATACGTGTTTGGACGACTCCTGGCTTCCTGGTGGTTGAACACGGGTCGTCAGTCATGTCCAAAGAGTAGAGGCATACTTAGGCGAACCCTGACTTCCAAGTGGTTGAGACTGGTTGTCAGATATGCCTTAGATCTTGCAAAGCTCCAGGTGCGTTGGCTATTCATGCATCTTACATAGCCCCAAGTGCGTTGGCTATCCATGTATGCTGCATAACCCCAAGTGTATTGGCTATTCATGTATTCTGCATAGCCCCAGGTGCGTTGACTATTCATGCATCTTGCATAGCCCCAGGTGCGTTGGCTATTTATGCATTCTGCATAGCCCCAGGTGTGTTGGCTACTCATGCATCTTACATAGACCCAGGTGCGTTGACTATTCATGCATTCTCCATAGCCCCAGGTGCGTTGGCTACTCATGTATTCTGCATAGCCCCAGGTGTGTTGGCTATTCATGCATTCTGCATAGCCCCAGATGCGTTGGCTATTCATGTATCTTGCATAGCCCCAGGTGCGTTGGTTACTCATGCATCTTACATAGCCCCAGGTGCGTTGGCTATTCATGCATCTTAGCACAGTTGTGTTGTTTGCGTTATGGTATTTGTTCGTACTTATGGTACATGGTCATAGTGTATATTTGACCTGCACCTTCAGGAGGTATGTTTACATAGAGTCTGGGGACCTTATGTTGCTCGTATGACATTTGGATCTTTATACCCGCAGGTTAGCCTGACTCCGGTATGTATTATTTGTTCTTGGTATTCTAGTATTCAGCATTTCCTGCTTTTGTATCTGATACCGTTGCCAGTTTGACTCTTTCTGCTAGTATAGCTTACTATGCATATCAGATTTTTGTGTTCGCTGAGTTCTATGAACTCACACAGACAACCTTGTTTTTATTTCAGGATGATCATTTGGAGTATTTGGCGGCCTGTCCCAGTTCATGTATTTTCGAGACAATTCTCAGGATTATTCTTGTATTTTGACGGTGGTACATGTTAGTACCTTTCCTTTATTCGTTTTGTTCTTTTCATTTCCGTTGTTGTATGTTGTGCTCTGTTGTGTCGTCCCTTTTCATGGCGGTATAGTTGTACTTTTGTGTGTCATGGAGGCCTTGATTCCGTTTTGGTTTTTTCGTAAGTCGTACCGGTACGCAGCTTTATCGTCGTTTCCGTTTTCTCTTATACAGTTGCTTGTTCCAGCCCTATAGGCTGTGGTACAAACAGGCTTAGGTAGTCGTGGTGGTTATGTTTTCGGATTGTCCGCCGGGACGAGGGAGTAGCTGTCCGGTCGATGTCGGACGAGCGACTCCTCGGGGCGTGACAATGAGCAAATAGTAACACGTGGATGGAAGAAGATTTGTTTATATTTGTCTATGTGGATGAAGATTTGTTACTATTTGCATAAAACAAGCAGTAGAATATTAACCGAATGCTCCAATCACAGGTATACTATATTAGGTTTTCCGATGCTCTATTCTACTGCTTGTTTTCTGCTTTCGCGGCGCGACCTTCTCATTCCGGCAGCTCCGACCAGGCAGGGCCAGGCGCAGCCAGTTACGACCGTGCGCGGCCTGTCGCTGCCGCTACAAACTTGATTTTGTTTGCATGAACTCTGTTGTTTCTATAGACTCTTGAATTGTGCATAATGCTTTCCTTGTGATTGTCCAAATGCATTATTTTCAGTTTGCATTGAATATAATGCTTTCCATGTAAAGAACATAATGTTTTCCTTGCTAGATGTTCTTGTGTTCAGTTTGCATTATAGAAGATAATTGCATTTCAATTCTTAAAATGCTTGTAAAATTATTGTGTTATGAGTAGTCTGATAAATTACTGTGCTAAGATCAGTGAAGCATATCTAATATTATAAGTTTGGAATTTTATAGTCATGCAGTCAGGCCAGAGACGCCGTGGTGATCAGATTACACTGAGAGTAGTAGGTGACTGGTAAGTACATATGTAATTCTTATATATTTCAGGTCAAATTTTGCAAATATATTTCATTTTTGCTATAATATCGTCCCAGATGGTCATCAGGTCTCATCATATACTTTCAAAAAATTTAAAGAAAGATTGTCGATTGATACGACGTGGGGTCATATCGAGCACGAATTAAAGACTTTTTATTATGGTGAATTCTTGGTAAGTAGTTTAGATATATATTTAATTTGATGTTATAACTAACATGATACTAACCATATTTTATTTTTTACAGAAACGATATATTTGGGGGGAGGGTGCAAAGGAGCAATTCAAAAGAACATAGAATGCCAACTGCTTCAAGTTGTACATGGACATGGTATACAAGTGGAGAGAGAAGGCAAATAGGCCTTCAAAGGTCCCTGAGACAGTTTGGGCAGCATGACGAGCAGTCTGGGATGCCCAGCACTGGAAAGATAATGCTGCGATTGCTCGAGCCAATCGCAACTCCGAGCTTGCTGGCCCCAGCACCGGATCCATGAAGCACACGGCTAGATCCCGTTTCATTGTCCAGCATGCCACTGACTTGGTAAGTTTTTATTTAGGTTATTATAAACATTTAGTATGTTTTTTTGGATATGTTTAAATATTATATTTTGTGTATACAGACTGCTGAGTTACAGAGACCTCCCACTAGTTGAGAGGAATTCAGCAAGACTCATAAGAAAAAAGATGGGTCATTTGTTGATCGACGCTCCTTAGCAATCAATGTAAGTATATTAATTATATTTTATTTGTTTTGACATTTTATATAGATTAATTTAATTATTATTTCACAGGAAGCAATGACCACTAGAGTTGTAGAGGTAGAGACATCTCAGCTTACTGCAGAGGGGGAGGATTCACAGCCTCTTTCCACCGACCAGGTGAATGAGATTTATTATGATGTCGTCGGTGGAAGGAAAAAGACCACCTTATACGGCCTGGGCTCTCAGGGAAAAATCTCATATAATCATATGAGAGTTCCAGGGGTTAGTGGACGTCCAGGATCCTCCTCCTCTTCCTCTAGTGAGGTTCGTCAATTGCAGGAGGAAAATGATGCCCTGCGGACTCGACTCACGACAATGGAGACGACGTGGACCGAGAGGGACGCAGTGTGGACCGAGAGGGACGCAGCGTTGAGAGATTTGCGGGCCCACCAGACACATACTGAGGAGTTATATAGTGCATCACATGCAAGCTTTTGCAGCGACCCTATCGCCTATGACACAGATGCCCGCCCCTCATCGTTTTAAGTCTCAGGAGACGCAGGGTCATGAGGATACCCCAGATGAGTAGAGACGTTTTTCTGGTATGTTATATTTTCTTGTCTATATTTTACAAAATCAAATTATTAGAGTTGAATTCAGCAATTGTTATTATATGCATCAGTAATTATTTCTTATTTGTTCATTTTCGTTTATAGATTGTACATTATCAGAGTTGAATTCAGATATTGATTGGGTTGAAAGGTATATATATTAGATATTGTTTCTTAATTGTTTCTTATTTGTTTTTTTTATTTATAGATTTAACATTATCCGAGTTATATTTAGATATTGACTCTATTTAATTTTTATTTATATAGTTTCTCTTCTATTATACAGGAATATTATTCCTTTTGATCCAGTATTCACTCTGTGTTCATGTATATATTGTTTCTCTACTAAACTATAGTTTTTCATTACGATATCAATATGATATCTTTAGACTTGAACTTTATATGTATGAACTTGGACTTTTTCATGTATTCACTATGTGTTTGATATGTATTTGATACATGTTTGTTATGTGTTTGGTGTGTGTTTGGATTTGGAAATGTTTGTTATGTATTTGGATATATCTATTGTGGTGTGAAAATTTATAATATTATATTTATTGAATGTATATATGGGAAGGGAAAAATAGACTGAAGTTGTTGGAAATTTTCCAGGAATAGCGATGGATTTTTTTAAAATCCATCGCTATTTGCGACGGTATAGTTTGCAGCAGAATATTGACTATTCCGGCGTAAATAGCGACGGATATTTACCATATCCGTCGCTAACAGCGACGGATAATTGACTTTTCGTCGCCAATTACGATAGAATAGCAACGAATAATTGACTAGTTTGTCGCTATTAGCGACGGATATTTGACTTTTCGTCGTTATTTTGTCTCCATACACGTCACCCCCCAATTCAGTTATTTGCGACGGGGGGCATGTATCCGTCACTATTAGCGACGGATTATTTTTTTAATGTCCGTCGCTAGTAGCAACGGATTTGACTTTCCGTCATTATTTTTGAACTGCGACGGAGAGATAACCAACGGCGCTCTTTCTATCGTTATTATCGTTTAGCGATGGAATAGCGATGAAATATGTTCATTGCTAAATGTTGAATATTTTGTAGTATGTAGAGAGTTCTAAAGTTAGCTTCTTGGGGAATTATTTTGGGTTGGAACACGCAAAGAAGAAAGGAATGTGTTCCAACATATTATTTTGTTTGCTTTCTCCTAATTTTGGACCATTTACAAGTTTTAATGTACATTTATAAAGATTAAATTGCTGTGGATGCTAAATTTCTTCCATCCAATTTCGTCAATAACTTTTTTTCCCCCTTGACTTATAATTAATTTATTTTATGTAACTGCCATTGGAATTTATTATTCAGATTTTTGGAAATTAAGTAGAAGAAGACATGTTTTATAATTACTTGTTATTTTAAATTTTGTTCTCTTTTTCTAAATTTTTACATCGAGATTTTATTTCGGATATTTGTTTGAAACAGAATGACATGTAGTAGGCACGCGCGAGAGCACGCATTAGGTATTTTAATATACTTTTAGGTAATAATTTTTTTATTTCTTTGTTAGATTTCTAAAATAACTAATTATTGAAATTATATTTTATTTTAATATTATCAATTCAAGATAATTCTTAGTTAATTATGTATAATTGATAAAATTAGACGTCACAATTTAGATTAATTATAGTTAATAATTGGAAATACAAACTCCTCATAGTTGATTGTAAAATTGATTCCCTAAATCCTACAACCTGAAAATTAATATTGATTGCCAAGATGACTTTCAAGTATATTTTTTTCGATTTACTTAGGTGATGAGATAAACTTTAGGTAAAATGGAGAGCCGTAAGCTTAGATTAATGGTGCCAATTAAAAATAATAATTCTTTAATATTGAATAAAAAATGAGTAATGAAGGTTTTTCAATCTTGTATAGCCGGTTTGGTCCAATAAAAATTTTTCATCGGCCGCCAGGGTAAATCGGAAAGTGTTTGCGACGGGCGATCTAGAAGCCCAGCGTCTCAGGGTTCGCACTCTATTTGGAGGAAAAATACTTACAAAATACGTCATAGTTAGGGATCGAATAACGAATACCTAGATTGACAACTAGTCACCTTTCCACTACATCATAGTCTTGGGGGCCTTAATGTTAAATAGAGCAATTATTAATTGTTGTATTAGTTAATATTATCGATTTATCTAAACTCAAATTTTATTATATAACTATCTATTAATTTCTATAAAATACAGTTTTTGCTACAGTACACATGCAAACGTGGCTTTCACAAGGAGCTTACGATTCCCGCCTAAACCAAATAGCCTAAACCAAATAGGTTAATATCTACAAAACACAATTTTTGCTACAGTACACGTGCAGACGTGACATTCACAGGGAGCTTACAATTCCCGCCTAAACCAAATATCCTAAACCAAATAGGGTTTAGATTTTTTTTAATTAGTTTTTTAATTTTTTTCTTTTTTCCCTCTATTGGCCTCCCTCCCGTAACCCTAAAACTTTCTTTGCTCTGCCGCCGCCACCTCTGTCGCCGTCTCCTTCGATTGCCACCGTCTCCTTCGATCCGGTCGTCTACGTTGTCGCCCTCTCCTGTGCCACCTTCTCCTTCAATTCTACAGAGGTCTCCTTCGATCCGGTCGTCTACGGTTTCGCCCTCTCCTATGTCACCATCTCCTTCGATTCTGCAGAGGTTTCCTTCAATCCGGTCATCTACAATGCTACCCTCTCCTTTGCCGCCGTCTCTTTTGATCCTTCAATGGAGTCGTCATTTTATCCTCGCCTCAACCCCGGTCAGGATGCCTACATGTATAGGTAGGCTTCCTTATTATTGCTGTTTTTTACATAATAAAAGAAGATAAATTGAAAGGGTTTTTATAGATAGGCTTCTTTATATTCATCTTTTTATAGGTAGACAAAATATATGCTTAATATTTAAAAAAAGATCAAATTTAAAACGTTAGAAAAATATTTTATAACTAAACTAATTATTTTCAAATAAATGCGTTTTTATGTAAACTGCTCATTAATTTTAATGAAAATGTATTTATTTTATTTAAATATATATTTTATTCATCCTAAGTGTTTTGATAAATTCTTCTATAGTTTATAGAAGTCTCGTACAGTTTGAATTTTATATTTATTTTATCTTATATATTCTCATACATTTTTTGTTATATATATATATATATATATATTTGCTTTTATGTGTATATTAATTTTAGCGAGAATATTATTTCATATTTATTTTTTCACATTATTTATTAATTTATTTCTGCATTGAATGTCAAGACCTTTGGAATAGTCTTTATATCTTTTTCCTACTTATTCAATGTTAAAATATCTACGGCCCATTTTATCCAAGAAAAATCCCCAAAGGATTTTATAACTTGTATAAAAAATAATTATTTAAAAAAAACTTCCTCCTTTTGAGAGAGGTGGTAAAAGTCGAAACGTTCACTTTCAGTATCCCGTCAGTTCGTCTCACGATCAATATGAAAGAGATAAATCATGATGACAAAGAAGACAAGAGGTTGAGGGGAGAAACTTTTTACACAATGTAAGGATTTATACTCCATCAGTTCTGTGGCACGAATTTAAGATTTTAAGTGGGAATCTATCAATTTTTTATATCTCAGCTATGCCCGTGAAGACTCTGCATCCGTGGGAGGGCTTGTTAATTTGGTGGCTCAAAATGAGCTAGGCTTTGAAACCGACTTCGACGACTCGTAACCATCTACTCACGAATGTCTCGAATGAGACATGGAATTATTCTCAATCTTGGGAATTTTATGTGGCAGGAAAAAGCTCCACACCCAGTAGAATGCCCAAGCCTTACGCCTTCGATAAGCAACGCATGCACCAGTAAATTAAGCATATATTTTGTTGATATTCCATGTCTTTTCTTTTCCAGAAATATTCTACAAAAATCTAACAGATACACAAACAGATCGTTTTCTGTTTATCTGTTTCCTGATTCAATTTTGAGTTTCTGTCTACAATTCTACTGTAAGCCACTGAATTAGAAGCCATCAGCCTTTGCATGGAGAGAAATCATAGAAAAAAGGCATCGGAGAACTGCACAAAACAACAGGTAATGTTTCATTGTGTTAATTTTTTCATCTGTTCTTTGTTGTTTCAAGACTGAGGAGTTTCTGCATTCGATTCTGCAGATCAACAGGTTAGAATTAGATAAGAAAAAGAGAGATGCTGAGAGTGAGATTGACCAATTATTGTCCCAACTTAATCTCACTGTTTCAGATATCCATTCCCTGCAAAACGAGGTAAAGCTCATTAGATCGATGGGCAAGAACTCGCACGACAGTAGCTCGATAAAATGCGGCGTGGAGAAGGCTTCTTTAGTGCAGGCCGCCGAAACAGAACTGGAGATGGCGAAGAAAGAATTGCTGAGCTTTAAGGAAGAAGGTTTCAAGCTCATGGACGAAATGGATGCTATAAGGGAAGAAATATGCCATATTGCTAAGGAGAAGCAGCGATCGAGCAGCATTAGAAAGAGATTAGAATCCATAGTCGAGCAATTAAACTACGAGCTCCGAAGTTCCAAGTTCAAATTGGAGGTTGCCTCGTCGGCTCAGAAGAGGGCTTCAGATATAGTCTCCGATCTCCCGGCGGATCTGCGACAACTACAGGCAGATAGAGATGCAGCCGAAAGAGATGCAGAGTCGACACATGAAGCAATTGAAGCCTTCAGATCGGAACTGATGAAGACAGAATCTAGTGTTTTGTATGTGGAAGAGAGACTGCAAGCAGCAATGGAAGAGATGAAAGCAGCGATAACATTTGAGGCAATTGCAGAGCAGAAGCTGAGGGCAATTGCAGACAGCAATTGTAGCAACAGAGCGAACCCGTCTCTATATGGATCCACTATAACCATATCTAAGTTTGAGCACTACTTGATCGAGCAAGCTAAGGCAGCTCAGGAGATTTCTGGCCAAAAAGTAGAAGCAACTCAAGCATGGATAGAAGCATTGACAACTGGTAAACATGGGGATCACAATACTCAGAGAAGAAGACTATCAACCAGTTCAAGGAAACCATTTGTGCCCAAGAAGACAATTAAAACTAAGCTCGGTATCCACGAAGCAGACAAGAAACAAGTCCAGTCTTTGGACTCGAAAGTTGCTCCGGCGACGAGAAGGAGATCTTTCACTCTGAACCGAGTACCAGATCAATCCAGGAGAGTCAAGCTGAGGAGATCAGCAGGCTCATCAAAAGCACAGCCGGCTGTAGTCTCCTCCGACACGTGCTTAGCAGTCGGTAGAAAGAAGATCATCCTCCGGCTAATTAAGTTCCTTGGTGGAAGTAGTTCAGCCAACAAAACTTGAGGTTTATTGCACTTCAAAAGTTTTAGGAGAAGAAATCTCGTTCTGGTTCCACCTCTGCAGCAGTAGAATTATATTCCTTTGTGTTGTGGCTTAGCAGTAGAATTATATTCCTTTGTAAATTATCTCTGATTGAATAGTTTGCCACTTCGCCATTTTGCGTCAGCCTTCTCATCGCATGTATTTAGAAGATTGCTCTTTGTCCATGAATGGCAAATTTACTTGTTATGTCTGCCATCGAACTCAATTTAGCCGATTTCGTTGAATGGTCAATCTTACAGTGACTGGGCAATGCATCGATCATTTGTGACTTGTTGGTGAACTACCCGTCGTTGTCCAATCCGCTCACGCCTCGCCATCGTCTTTATCCTTTGCCTAGAGCATTAAGATGCCACCTGGGAATGGAACGTCGCCATCATCTGCCCTCACGCTCAAGGAAAGAAATCCAGAGCTGCAGGGGAGGAAGAAGAAGAAGAAAAAAGAAAGAGCTGATTTGTTTTTTGTTTCTGAAATTGAAAGGGAATATACAATAATATCGCGAGTAATAGATTAAGCAGACTTTCAAGGCAAGCAAGCCGCCTTTGCTTGAAGGAAAGGGAGAAGTGGAAGAGTGCAAGTTTGTACCTAAACGCCCATCAAATTAACATTAGTTAATATAGTAATGCTTGAATTAGGTTTGCCTAGGACTAGGAGAGTGAAGAGATAAGATCAGTGAAGGATGGATGGAGCTAGCTTTGAAGTCAAGATACCTTGGGGTTTATAAATGATTATCATCACTTTCATATAGTCAGATGGTTGGTGCCAGAAGATTTTGCCTGTGAGCTTAATCAAGATGGTCTCCGGGACTATGATGCACTAAAAGGATGTTAATTGTCATTTAGATATTTACGTTCAATTTTAACTATTCACACAGATAATCTCATATTCATCTATTACTAAATAATTCATCATTTTAATCAAGAACATCTGTACTATCAAAAAGCCCAACTATTTTATAATATCTCATATTTGACTATTCCAATATTAGATAAGAACCTACTGCACCTTAGCTATAGGTTGAGTATCAAAATGTCTTATCATTGAATAATCAAAATTCATTAGAAATTCTAGCCCTCGAAAGCACTACCATACAATGTCCCATTTTAAAAAAAAATATTAACAAAGCACTCCTATTATATTTTTATTTTAAAAATGCTATATTTTAATGTTGTTATGGTGGCCCCTGGTCTAACATATAACAGCCAACTTGCTCTATAAAATAGCAATTATGTCATATTATAATTGTAAATGTATAATTATAATAGTTATGATCATAGTTATTATAATAATATTAAAATAATTTTAGTTAAGTAAAAATTATTTTTTATTAAATTTGAGTAATTTTGGTCAAATAAAGTCTGACTATAGTATACTGAAATAATAATTTTTAAAAATATAAAGGATAAAATACCTTTTTAAAAAAATGGATACCTTCTAATAATAATTAAAATACAGAGCTCCTTTTTATTTCTGCCCAATATGCTCTATTTTATTCTTCATGTATTCCTTATTTTTCTAAAAACATAAAATGTTTTAATTACCTCTAAATACTAAGTCTCATAAAAGTTTCTAAGCCCTATACATCCATTAATATCTTTATTGTACTTATCTTACAACATGTTTCTCAGTATTGTTGACAATTTTCAATAATATGTTGAAAAATAAAATTAATAGTTTCTTTCAAATATAATATTAACTACTAAAGAGTATCATTGGTCTTCACATAATTGCCTAGTATGAAATACTCATCGTCCTTCACACCTTTAAGAGGGACTAAAATAGTTGCAACTCTGTCTTTTCATGTGATTGTTATCTCAAACCTCGACTTTTCTAAATTTTTTTTTTTCATTATGATCCCCTCGTTCATCCTAACTACTAACAATAGATTATAGTTTTTAAGATTAAGCTAACATATGATTATCTTTCAATTAAATCACTAGAATAGGTCTACTGTTGGGATGTACCGTAAGAAATCAAAAAAAAATGATAAATCAAGTGGCGAATCAGGAAGCGTTTATGATCAACGGTTTAAAAGCCCAACATTTCAAGATTCATGCCCTATTTAGAAAAAAAAATCTATAAAATACATCGTAGTTGGGGATTGAATTACGGATATATGAAATGATGATTAATCATCCTACCATTGTACCATAACCCGGGAGCACTATAATTAAGCAATCAAAGAAAATATTGGATTAGGTAGCAAATGAACCTGGGTGACTGATCCACTCCTACGGAAGTTTCCCACCGGTCACCAGGGTAAATCGGGAAGCGCTCGTGGTGAGTGATCTAGAAGTCCAGCATCTTAGGGTTCGTGTCCTATTTGAAGAAAAAAATCTTATAAAATATATCGTAGTTAGGGATCGAATCATGAATATCTATAAAATAGGTACTAATTAGGGATCAAAGAGGTGCAAGGTTAAGATGAGAAAGGACATATGAAAGGCTAAGTTGAGCAGCTAAAATAGTCAATCATTGCATAGTCAATCAATGATGTCAACGACTGGACTCATCAAGGTGTGATGAAATGAGAGCTTAATATAATGAACTAGATGACAAACGTTGATTATTTTAGTTTGGGGCACGTTATCTAGAGTTGGATTTTGTCTTCCTTTTTATTTTCAAGTGTTGCATTGATGAAGAGTCACCGCAAGGAGAGAGCTTGTGAGAAGGTAAAAAGTGGCCCCAAAGGCACGGTGCACTTGGTTCTCAAGAGGCAAAATTTTTTCCATAGGCACGGGTTTGAATTTCAAGATTGACAGTCTTGGAATATCCTGCTCCCTCCTGCGAATCTCTTGCATATCTAATTTATCTGCTTGTATTTTACCCTGGGCTAATGATACTGTATAAGTATTCCGAATTAGTTTTGATATTAATCAATTGACTTGAGTTAGGTTCTGTGTATTTGATGTTTAGTATCTAAGTGTACAGAGATTTAGGAATATAAAAAGTCGAGCGGAAGATGTAGCAAGCGAGAAGGATGACATAGGAAGGGAGCCGTTGGGTTCGGTGCATCCGAGAGACGAGGAGCTACGGAAGAGTACATCGATGGAGCGAGAAGAATGCACACAATGCATTCGAGGGACGAGAAGCCGGGAGAAAACCTACTCGAGAAGAAGGTCGGAGCTCCGGATGACCGGAGCATCACCCAAGCGGACGGATCGAAGAATTGTCAACTTCTAAGGTTGATCATTCAAGGTGCCCGGAAGAAGTTCAAGCACATGGAGTTTAAGCGCCTCAATTAATTAGTGGCGCCCTAATGACTCGAGGCGCCTTAGTTGCCTTGATGTGCCTTATATGATTAAAAAGGAACTATTGTGGATAGGATAACGATGATAGTAGGACTGGAGACGTCCTGGATGACCTGAGGCGCCCCGAATGACTCGAGGTGCCTCGGATGACTCCAGGAGCCTCCAACATGCTAGATCAAATAAATATTGCAACACGGATAACAACTTAGCCAACTTGAGACGACTCAAAGGGATAGAGGTGTCTAGAATCGCTATATCAGCAAAACAGTAACTTTGATCAGGACGTTATAAATAAAACCTTTGAGCTCAAAGTTTAGATAACACACTCGTTCTTAATCTCTGTAATCTTCATTTTAACTACTAGTATGTTCAACTGATGTAAAGGGCTTCTCTGCCTCTGATCTTATCGAAGAAGGAGATTGATAATGCACTTGATATTGCTTTGGATTGGCAATCCACCCAGGTTATAAACCAAGTAAATTCTTTAGTCTCTTACTTTATTTTTATGTTATTTCTTGTTAATGAATGTGTGTATCCTTAAGTTAGAAGCAAGAGAAGCTAATTCAATTTGCAAGCTATTCACCCTCTCTAACCAGTCTACTGATCCTAACAAGTAGTATCAAAGTCAAATTGTCTTAGAAGGACTAACTGTTGTCTAAAGCTACTCAGAGAATAGACGGATCAAACATCTACTCACCAAAGTTCGAGGGAGAGTTCATGTTTTGGAAGCACAAAATGAGGTATATATACTTTAAAACTAACATCAATAGTTTACTAACTATAAAATATGGTTTTAAAGTGCCCAAGGATAAGTGTTAGGACCAAAAGGAATTTAGATATCTCCACAATGACATGATATTGTCCACTTTGGGCCTAAGCCCTCATGGTTTTGCTTTTGGGCTCTTCCAAAAGAGCTCATGTCAATGGAGATATCAAATTCCTTATAAACCTATGATCTTTCCATGTGTTATTCAATATGGGATTAAGTTTGCACTCTTGCAACCCCTAACAATCCCCTCTCAAACAAAGGACCACATGCCCCCATCACAAACGGAAACCCTTTCTGTTTTTGATGTCTGATCCACCAGGACTTTGCCCCTCAGCCCACCTGACCTACTAGGACTTCACCACCTAGCCGCAACTAGAACTGGTCCTCTTGATCAAGCGGGAGCCCACACATCCTTTATTTAAGGTTTAAGGCACATGGTTATATCTGGATCATGAAGAGCAACCTGGCTCTGATACCAATTGTTAGGACCAAAAGGAATTTAGATATCTCCACAATGACTTGATATTGTCCACTTTGGGTCTAAGCCCTCATAGTTTTGCTCTTGGGCTCTCCCAAAAGGCCTCATGTCAATGGAGATATCAAATTCCTTATAAACCTATGATCTTTCCATGTGTTATTCAATGTGGGACTAAGTTTGCACTCTTGCAACCCCTAACAATAAGAATAGAGAAGAAAAGAAAGAACAACTCTGAAACAAGAAGCATCAGACAAAATTCACGGCAAATAGAAGGCCAAGTTCCATATTCTAAGCGTACTACATCCTAGGAAGTCAACCGAATCGACGCCTATAATTCTGCCAAAGAACATTGAGAGAAGTTCCTGGAGCTTCATAAAGGAACCTCGAAAACCAAGTTCGCTAAACACGATGTGCTCCGCAACAAACTGATCAACAACATTCGACTAGAGAACAGTGAGTCAGTTGCTCAACTTCATGCAAACATCAAGAAGCTGATTACTGATCAACCTCAAAGAAATAGTGCCAAATTAGGATTCCCTTTGATATGCATTAAATTCATTTCCAAGAACTACGAAATGAACATCATTTGTAGACTCTTACTATATCTCCAAAGACCTCAAGGTAAATGTTTATAAAGTTTGTTTTTGACTTTAGAATTATACGAATCTCGATGTATACGATTAAAAAAAGAAAAAGAGTCAAATCAAAACATAGTTTAACGAGCCAAGAGGAACGAGTGGAATTTAGAAACCTCACTTGACGAAAATGAAGAAGCATTTTTGCTAAGAAAATTTAAAAAGTATTTTAATTCTAACAATTTTGATAAGACACCAGCTAAGAAGCTTCTACGTAGAAAAAGAAAAATAAGGTACTACAACTACGATGAAAAAAGATATATGAAGGGCAACTGTCCAAAATTAAAAAGCAAAGGAAAACAAAAGAACAAAAATACAAGAATGTCTAAGCACACAAATCTCAAAGCGACTTGGAACGAATCGTCGTCAGAAGAGTTTGAGACGTAAGAATACTTTAAACTAGCACTCATAGCGAGCCACTAAGAAACAGTAAACCAAAATACCTCAGGAGAGAGCATTGATGAAAGAGGAGCATCTACGTACGAATCTGACACGGTAAGTGAGATACGACTTTTACCTTTCGATAAATTATACGAAGCTATTAAGATGTTAAGTAGATGACTATACAAAATGAGGAATAAGCATATTAATACAAAGAAAGAATATGCATGCTCACTAGAAAAACCTGAAAATATTAAAAACAAAAATGCTAAATTAAAAGAATTACGTACAACGGTAAATTATAGAAAACTCCTTAATCCCCATTTGATTTTTACTTCCACTCTCATTTGATAAATTCTTTGCATTTACTCCCTAATAGATTGAGTATAAAAGAGTGAAAATTGAGTATACATCAGTGAAAAATGAATATAAAAGAGTGAAAAGTGAGTATAAAAGAGTGAAAATTGAGTACACAGTTTCTTGATGTGGTGGATGCAACCTTACATACTCAAATTTCTAACTTTTATACTCAACTTTCTTCAAATAATACTCACAAAATTATCTTGTCAATCCCATCAGGGACTGCATGCAAAGAAAATTTTGAATGGAGACTGCATGCAAAGAAAATTTTGGGATTGGGGAGTTTAAGAAAATTTCCTCTTAGTACAAACTTAAAAATAAGAGTTTGAAAAATTTTCTGAAAATTCAAATTCATTTTGAATACTTCTGCAAGAAATGATAGAAATTCTGACTTAAATTAATATGTTAGAAATCACAAATGTCAAATTATAAATGTTTCATAAAATAATATTCTTAAAAAATATTTTGTTAATTCAACTGATAGAAATTTATTTTAGATTCTAAAATCTATTCTAGCCTATTAAATTATCCTTATTAGTATGTTAGAAATTAATTTATTTGAATTATTAATTTTATTGGAAAAATTATTTTTCATAAATCGTATGTTTGATTTTCTTTCCGTTTGAATTTTTTGTGATAAAAACTATGTTATCTATTAGCGCAAAAAATATTCAAAAAATTTCAACGGTTAAATAATTTTTTATAAATTTTTAACAAAAATAGAATTTTTAAAATTAAAAAAGTTCTGAGATTAAGTTTTGGAAAACTTAGGGGGCGTTTGGTTTGTTCCATTTTCCATTTTCATTTTTCAGAAAACTGCATTCTTTCATTTTCTGAAAAATGACTTTATTTCATTCTCTAATTTTCCAGAAAACGCTATGATTTTTTCTAGAAAACAAAGTTGAAAAATGCAAATCAAACATATTTTTTAGAAAATCACATTTTCTACATAAAATGAAAATGAAAAATAAACTAGAAAACGCAAACCAAACGCAGTCTTAACTTTTCTACACATAACTATTATATTTTGAATATTAAAAAAATAAACAATTTGCTTTGACTTTGAAATCTATTTTTAAATATTTAATTTAAAAATAACTATTTTGTAACAAAATATTTATTTTTGTCATAAAAAAGATGATTTTTCCCCGAAAAGATATTTTTCTATGCTAAGTCTTAGTATTATACAACTTGATAAAAAAAGTTTAAAATTTTTGGACAATTGGAGATATTTTTTGGATTTCATTTGGAAAATTTGAAATTTAATAGTTAAAATTATATTTTGAAAACTAATTATGGTAAAACTACACCGACTTACATTACATGTATACACCCCCTCGAAAAATTTTCGACAATTTACCAAAGGGCGTCCCTAACAATACGTAATTACCAAAGGGCGTTCCATGGTTTCTATTTTACCAAAGGGCGCAGCCCTTTAAGTGAACTTCATATTCTACCCTTGGCGCCACAATACACCTTTTCCATTACCATTTTCGAGACATCCGAACCACTTTTACAGTAAAATAAGAATATGTGGTTCGGATGGCAAGGTAGTGGAAATATTCTCAGCCTATATATATAATACTAACTTGCAAAAGTCGAATCATCACGAGGGTACGTATCTATTTCGACTTTGCACAACTCAATTGATCAAGGCAGCTGAGGAAGATAGGTGTTGAAGGAGAAAAAGCAAGCAACAGATTGGTAACAAATACAAATAGTAATGTACGTATGATTGTCATCTTTGATATTGTATCAGACCTGGTTTTATACTTATCAACTCTTGCTAGAATTTGTATGTTTGGAGGAGTCTAAGGGTGATATGATTACATAATAAGGCTCTGTGAAATTTGTTAAAATGAAGATAAAAAAATGCTTGAATTCGACCTAGGGATGATATATTACCATATCAGGCCCTAGAAGGGCCAGAAATTAAAGGAGTTAAATCCCGAGGAGTGCATGATATCATTAGATTTCAGGTCCTAGGAGTGAATCAAATATGTTATTTTCAGGCATTGGCAGGGGCTGAAAAAAAATGAATTCAGGTCCACCTAGGGCCTGAAAAAAAGAAATTCAGGTCCTCCCAGGGCCTGAAATGAAAAGATTTCAGGTCCTTACAGGTGCTGAAATCATTGGATTTGAGGGCCTGGGAGGGCCTGAATCAATATAATTCAGGCCCTGTGATTTCAGGCCCTGGGAGGCACAAGGGGGGTGGGCCTGAAATAAAATGATTTCAGGCCCACGGTGGGCCTGAAATAAATCATTTCAGGCCCACCTTGGGCCTGAAATAAATCATTTCAGGCCCACCGTGGGCCTGAAATAAAATGATTTCAGGCCCACCGTGGGCCTGAAATAAAAGCATTTCAGGCCCAATGGAGGGCCTGAAATAAAAAATTGGCAGGGCTAGGGTGGGCCTGAAATCACTTCAATTCAGGCCCAGTTTGGGCCTGAATACCTCCATTTCAGGCCGAGGATGAGCCTCAAGTGGGAAAATTTCCGGGTTTTTCAGCAAGGTTAGAGGTTTGGGCCTTCCTAGGTCCTTGATTATGTTTTTCAAAGTTTGCTAAATGTAATTTTAATTTATTTTTAGGGATGATAATGATGTTGAGAAATTATCTCCGAAATATGGAATACTCTTGATGATAATGCTGTCACGGGGAATGGATCAGAAATTACAAGGAATTTGGCAATTGATCTAAATGAAGAAGCAACTAATATAGAAGGTGAGGGTTTGAATTCTTCTTCAAGAGTTGTTGAATTCTTTGAGGCAACTTGGAGTGGGGAGGAAGGAATTGAAATCCGGAATGCAAATGAATTAGAACCCATTACAAGTGTACTAGAATTCCAAGCCGATGATATGCAGATTGAGGAATATGATTTCCCCCCAGATGAGTACAGTGACTTAGAGGAGGAGTTTCCATTAGCTGAAGATCCTTATATTTTAAATTCTCGATTGCTTGCTGGGCCAATTGGAGAGTTAGAGGCAAGAGATGGGCATGAATTTTTTGTGGGGCAGATATTCCCATCTAGAGAAGAATTCAAGAATGCACTTGTCAAACATGCCATGATTAAGCATATGAGATATAACCCAGTTGACACCCGAAAAAATAGAGTTAAAGCAGTGTGCTTCAACCAACCATGTACATGGAGAGTAGTAGCAAGGGGGGAAGTAGAGTTCACTGTTACAAAATATATAAAGGAGCACCAATGCGGAACTGTTAGGGAAAGTGCTGATCATCATGCATGCTCTTCATCATTTGTTGCTTCTTTTGTTGAAGAGCAATTTCTTCATAATGAACAATACAAACCAAGTATGATTATATCAGATATTAAAGCTAGATTTGGAGTGACCATATCATACAGAAAAGCATACATAGCTAGGGAGAAAGCATTGAAAAAGGTTGTTGGAGATTATGATGAGGCTTATAGAGATCTTCCACAATATCTGCGTGAGTTAAGAGCTAGAGATCCTGAAACGTATGTGGCACTATGCAGGAATGGTGACAATCAGTTCCAGCGGTGTTTTTGGGGTTTTGGTGCTTGCCGAAGGGTTTTCAGGTCTTATTTGCGTAGACTTATCGGAATTGATGCCACACACCTAAGAGGAAAGTTTCCGGGAGTAATGTTGATTGCAACGACGATTGATGGTAATGACAATGTTCTTCCAGTTGCCTTCGCAATAGCTGAAGTTGAATGTGGGTCTGCATGGGAGTGGTTTTTGGAGCATACAAAGAGGTTCTTTGGTGTCGATGATCACTCAATCACCATAGTATCAGATAGACATCGGGGCATTATATCAGCAGTTAGAAAAGTCTACCCAAACGCGCATCATGCCTTTTGTTGCCACCACATGTGTTGTAATTTGGTAACTGATACTGGGAGTAGAGCTGCTGTAGGTTTGTTTTGGGCAGCAGCACGAGCCAACACAACACTCCAATATGATATGATAATGCAGACAATGCTTGAAAAACATCCAGTTGCCCATAAGTGGCTTCACAACATTGACCCTAAAAGGTGGGCAAATGCACACTTTACAGGGAGAAGGTACAGAATGCTTACCACGAATTGTGTGGAGAGCTTAAATGCTTTGTTCAAGTCTACACGTGAGCTTCCCATAAACAGATTAATTGATAATACAAGAAGAAAAGTTGCTCAATGGTTCTATAACCGTAGAGAGCAAGTCTCCAAATGGCAGCTTGCTTTGACACCTAATGCTACAAAAGAAATGGATTCAAGGAGAGAGAAAGCAAGAGCTTATAAGGTTCACCCTTACTCTCAATCAGAAATGGAAGTAGAAACATGGGGCACTTCATACATTGTTGATTTGGAAAAAAAGGTTTGTCAATGTGGGGAGTTTCAAATTTCAGGACTTCCTTGCTCACATGCTATTGCCGTAATCATTTACAGGAACATGGATACACTTCCTTATTGTGAGCATTTTTTTTATTCTGAAACTTGGAAGTGGGTTTACATGGATCGTATTTTCCCTTGTAGAAGCAAGCAGTTTTGGCCTACTGGAGTAAACGACATTACAGTTCTATGTCCCCGTAGCCTTGTGCAGCCTGGTAGACGAAAGAAGGCACGGATAGAGTCCAGACACAATGGCAAGGTCAAACTAAAATGCAGCCGGTGCAAACAACTTGGTCATAATAAAAGGACATGTAGAATGCCGCCAGCCCCAAGGTCTTGAGTTAATTGGTATATGTAGTGACCCAATATTCTGAGTGAAGTGTATATTTTGTATGGAGGATAACTGAATGTAAAGATTTTGTATATTTTACAGCTATAGTATTGTCAAAAAACTAGTTGTTGTTAATGTTGTGACTTGAAGAAGTATTTCAATATTATGATACATTTCTTCTTGTGTAAAGTGATGTAAGCAGAATTGAGCAGTTGTGAAGTTTTCGGATTTTGAAACCCACAAAAATGTAATTTCTGGTCTTGAAGTCCTGAAGTCCTATGGTTTGTGAATATATGTCATTTGAGACCCTTTGTTTGTTTGTTTGCTTTGTTGAATCATTGTTCTGTGCCAACTGATACTGTATTAACACGTAATTGATAATCATTAGGACTATGTTTGGAGACCAAAAATACCATCTCCTAGCTATCTAAACTTTAACTACTGGTAATGAGCTTTGAGAATTCAAAATATCATAGGTCCATGAAACAAACCTCCTGCTGTGCCAAATTCTGAAAAAATGAGGTAATGATGTGGATGGAATTAAATTGTGGTATGCAATGTCTATGTAGGTACTCTTTTTTTTGTTTAATATTAAAAATAATTTCACAACATGTATATTTATATAAAATATTTAATCATTCTAATATTGAATTATTTGAAATCTGAAATGAGATTATTTGAATTCTGAACATTATTGTGTCAGGCCCAGCTTGGGCCTGAAATGGAATTATTTCAGGCCCAGAGTGGGCCTGAAATGAGATGATTTCAGGCCCACTCTGGGCCTGAAATAATATCATTTCAGGCCCAGCGTGGGCCTGAATGAGATTATTTCAGGCCCAGCGTGGGCCTGAAATAATCTCATTCAGGCCCACGCTGGGCCTGAAATAATTCCATTTCAGGCCCAGCTTGGGCCTGAAATCATCTCATTCAGGCCCACGCTGGGCCTGAAATGATATTATTTCAGGCCCAGCGTGGGCCTGAAATCATCTCATTTCAGGCCCAGCGTGGGCTGTGATTTAAAAATAGGGTAGAGGAAAAGTAAGGTTCAATATTGCTTATAGTATCGACAAGAGGACAGATTATAGATTACAGTTTTAGACAATAACAAGGATCCAAAGCAATGCTCCATTGGTTTATCAAAATGGTTTACATACATTTTAACTACAAACATATATTGTTTGTCATTAAACTTACATTATACAACTGAATCATTTTGTTTCAGGCACTGACTGGGTTTCCTAAAATGCTTTTGTATCAGGCCCAATGTGGTCCTCATTTCAAATGATTCTAGCAAAAACAAGGTTCAATATTACTGAAAAAATTCGACAACATTTACAGATTACAGATCATATATGAGACAAACCCAATAATCCGAAGCAAAGTTTCATTGATTTGAGAAGGAGTACATGGATTGTATAATTACAAATACAATGTTTGTGCTGACAATTACATATGCATAGTATGAACAAAAACTCTAGTTACAGATTTAGCTTCCAACACTTGTCTCTCATTATTTTATAGCCCACTTGAAATCGATAATTTTTCATATCCTTTTGGCTAAAATCTGTAGATCTTTGGAAAACTAGACTTTCTGCATACCGCATCATGAAAAAGGCACAATCCGACCTGAAAAACCAATATTGACATTGTTGTCATCTTATAAGATCAACTATGAAATGCATTGTTATTTTTAACAAAAATAAACATCCTCTTACGATCTGGATTGGGTGGGTCCTTGTACAACAATTTTAGTAAACTCTGTCCCAGATATGGCAGGCAATCCTTTATGCCATGTCTTGTAATAATCCCAGGTCATATTTTTGAAAAACGCCACCTACACAGATATGACATTAGTAACAATTATATTGGTATGAACCTTTTGTTGAGGTATATCTATGAAGTAGAAAACTTACAGTTTTTTCAAATTTAGCAGTGTACCCTTCTGTGGCGCCGAGAGAATTATAATGATGGATACAACCTTCCACGAGGTCAATAACCATTAGATGCCAATGATCGTCTGCATTATTTAGAGGACATATGATATATCTAATCGGCTTATCCGTATCAGTAGCAATAGTTTGTTCAAAAGCCGTGAGCGTGAATCGCCTCAAAAAGATCCTATGGTTATTAAAAAGTAAGTGTCAGTGGACTAAATCATAGAAAAAAATAATAATGATTAAGTAGCTAATTCACTTACATCAAACCCCACCCCACACAATATGGAGGGCTGGTATGGTGAGTTACACGCTTTTGCTTCATTTCCAAGAATAGTCCAGTATGCATTGATGCAATCCCCGGTAGTGTAGTCATTCCAATCAAATATTGTCAAAAAAGATAGCATATCTAATGTAAAGGTCCCATTGGACCATACTGGTTTCAACTCATACCTACATGCAAATAAGATAAGCAACTTAATGAAATTCTTGAAGATTCAATTTTATTAATGAATGTCAATAATCATCATTGTTTTACAATATTTTCCAAATGCAATAGCAACTAACTCACTTTAATTTACTAAGCTTTAATAATGTTTCAGCAATCTCTGAATCTTTAGGCTTCTTCTTAAAAATTGCCCTGGAATTCCTCAAGATTTTGCTTTTGACCTTTTGAAATTCTTTAGCTTTAGCTGCGTGATGTTCAGATATGTTTGTTTGTGTGGAGGTCTCAGATTTATTTGTTTGCGTTGTAGTATCTGAGATTGATGGGCAGGAGCCGCGTCATGTTCATCATCATCTTCATCTTCATCCTCATCCTCATCCTCATCCTGAACAACTTGTTTGCCCTTGCCTTTGGGCTGGTAGTCTTGTGTGAACTGAGTTTTTTTTAATTTTTTGGCAAGTGGCTCATCTTCATCTGTCCCTTTGCTTTGCAATTGTTCATACAGCTTCTTGATTCTTTGGTTACACTGAAGTATGATCTTCTCTCTTGCAGCTAGTTTTTTTTCATTACGCTCCTCTTGTACTTTAAGCTGCGAAACTTTGTCACCAATTATTATATCCTTTTCAACAATGATGTCATCCTTTTGTTTAAGTTGCGACTCCTTCTCTGCAATGATTGTTTCTTTCTGAGCAATAATTTGATCCTTGGCACTGATTTCTGTTGCTGTCTCACTTGTGGCTTCCTCCAAACTTTTAAGTGCCTATATTTAAATCGTGCTGTAAGGTCTCAATTTGTTCTTGTTTTTGTATACATATATTGCAGGCTTCCGTTTGTAAGGCCTGTTGCCTTCCTTGTGGTGCCTGGCTTCCTTCTGGTGCCTGCTGTAATTCCTCAGAGTGTACCTCAAGTGGTTGAGTTGGAGGATAGTAGTCAGGTACCAAATCATGCTCTATATCAAACGGAATTAAATCAACAATAATTGAATCTGGGCCACACGGTCTATCATCCTCTTGATACTCTCAACGTGGCTTTTAGGCCAAGTCCAGCGAAGTATTCTTGGCAATTTATGAGGATGTTGAGGAGGCAGCAATTCTAATATGTTCAGTAACCCATACCTGCAACATCATTATAATCAGTAAATTATATCCATCATCAAATTATATCAGCAGTATAAGTAACTATAACTTACAGCCAAAATATTTGGAAATCCCTTGAGCAAGGAGCCTTGGCCGGTGGGTTGAATCACCTACATGTCTTCTATGCCCTCAATGTCACCTCCTTTCCAATGGCTCCCAACTGAGGAGCCATGAAATTGTACACGGCATTGCACCAATTATAGTTTCGTAGATTGTCAAAATCATCTACACAATCAATAAGTGACACCGGCAGGAATGGCAAGTATGCTGCTAGTACCACAAAATAGCACTGTACTGAAAAAATAGAGTATATACAACTGACAGTACAGCTTGTCATTGGATGTAGACTTTATTAGCAGTTTCTCCAAATGTCGGGCAGAACAACTGGAATCTTCAAAATACTCCTTGTACAGTGGCGTGGAGGCCTCATTTAAATCAAGTTGACTATCTCTCCATGGTCAGGTAGCCCTAGAATAAGTGATATATCAACCTTTGTGAAATTCAGATTTTTTCCCATGGATACAAAGCTCTGTTCTTCTTCATCCCATTATCAAACATGTTCTGAACTTGGGGGTCTTACACAAGAACTAGTAGGAAAGGTCGAGGACCCAAGAAAAGGATTGTGTCTCGAAGCAACTGTTCTTGTGCTGGTGTGGGTGGAACAGAATCAATAAAATTTTTGAAATGGATAGGCTACTTTTCCAGTTCATTCGTTTGCTTCGACCTCTGTGGCAAAACTTGAAATACTGGGTAGGCAATTTGATTTTTCGTTTTGGCAGCTGTTTTTTCTCATGACTTCCCCAGAGACTTGCTGTTTCTTAGATTTGGTGGGAGCAGCTTTCTTTGAAGCTGATCTTTTTTGACCCATACCGAACTTTTGCAACCATCAAAAATTTATTTGACACAAACAAAAATGACACTTAGTATCGTTCATAAAAGGGCCTCCTCAAATTCAGTCTTTTACTGAAAACTATCGCTAACCCTAGGTGAAAGCAAGAACTGAAATGACAAACTAAAAATTAGGGTACGTACAAGTCGACTAGTGCGATGACGATGATGTCGCCCACAACTTCTCCAATCAAGACAAGCCCGCAACCTTCAAATCGCAACAAATCTGGAGAGCTAAACAAATCATGACTGACGCTATACAAATGAGTGACTGCTGGGCCTGATATAAA
>JAGFNQ010007830.1:313254-365770 GCA_024364735.1 Boesenbergia rotunda | reverse complement strand
TTCCTCCACCTCTTCCTGCTCGGGCCGAGGAAACAATTGCCGGCGGCGGGGGCATCCGCCTTTGTCCTTGTTGGGCTGTGGCACCCTGACCACGCCCGCGTCCCTGCGGGGTTTGTCGTCCTTGACCCTGCCGAGTGGGGTCCGAGCTCTGCCGCCTGCTCGGCAGTCCTCAGTGTTGTGCGTATTACACTGGTGAAACGACAATACGGTGCCCATCTGTTGGGCCAATTCCCCTGTGCCACCTGCACTTGCTGGGGTCTCATTCCGGCCGATCGGCCGGTCGGCGGGGAACTGCGAATCGGTCCTCCTGGCGATTTGTTATGTTGAGGTGCGGGCTGTGGGCTAACCATTACTTCCTTCCTCCGGGCGGCTTGCGCTTCCTCTACATTGATATACTTGACAGCCTTCCCGAGCAGGCTGTCGAAATCCTTCGGTGGTTTCCTGATCAGGGATCGAAGAAATCACCCTCTTGGAGCCCTTGTGAGAAGGCGGTGACCAGTACTTCAGGCGTGGTGTTGGGCACCTCTATAGCTACTCCATTGAACTCTGGATGTAGGCCCGGAGTGACTCTTTCGGACCTTGCTTCAGAGCGAATAAATTGAGGCCTGGTCTTATGGTGCCTCCGACTGCTTGCAAAATGTTGCAGAAACAGCCGCTTACCTCTGCAAAACTCCCAACTGATCCAACCGGGAGCCCGCCAAACCATCGTTGAGCCTGCCCGGAGAGGGTTGTCAGGAAAGCGCGGCATTTGACGCCCTCCGGGTATTGGTGCAACTGGGCGGCGCTTTCAATTTCATGACGTGCTCCTCGGGGTCACTGGCCCCCGAGTACTCAGGCATGGTGAAGAATCATAGATGCTTGGGAACGGGATCCCCAAGAATTTGTGAGGAGAAAGGGCTGCGAGTCGGATAGGCCGCGGCGGGGTCAGCTAAACCTTTCCCTTTATCTGGGCGTGTCTGGTGCGCCAGGCTGGACGCTGAAGCTTCGGTCGGGGCTTCTGAATTTCCCCGTATAGAGGGACCAGGGGGCCGGGCCCCTTGACTACCGGTCGGCGGATGCGATTGTTGTGCCTTCTGCGTCCGGACAGACATCAGCATTTCATATTCTTCTGGCGAAAGAGTAACCGTCAGTGGATTGGGGTTTTCCATTCTTCGCTCTCGATCAGGCAGAAAGCCCTCCTTCTAGCGCCAAATTTGATCCTGTCGCCGAGCGTAGTGGAGCCGCAACCGGATGACGGTGTAGCGATGGGTGACGTGGATGCCGACGGGATGTCCTCGCGCAGAATGACAGCGCCGTAGGGGGTGTCCTCCGACGGAACGGAAGCGGATGTCGCCTGGTGCACGGCTGGAGGTGGACCTGCTGAGGAAGATGACCGTTAGCAACCTAGCCGGGAGACGTCCCGGCAAGGCACTCCGACGGTCAAGTCAGTACTCCGATGAACAGGAAAAATAATGGAGCACTGGAGGTGAGGGGCTTCGTGCGCGCGTACCTGATAATGAGGAGGAGAGTGGCTTATATAGCCGGGGAAAAGGACCAAGTATGGCCTGTGTCAGGATTCTCTGACAGGGTCAGAAGATATGGTATGACTATGTCGATTTGAGTATGGCCTGTGTCAGGATTCTCTGACAGGGTCAGAAGATATGATATGGTTATGTCGATTTGTAACCAACCTTCTTTGTCTTATACTATTTGTCTTATGTGAGGACAAAGACAGGTTTCTGTAAGTCTCTGACAGGCGGCGCCTGTTAGAGAGTGTCAGTTCGTACGAGTGGTGACAGCCTGTTACCTGCAGCTGGTGCAGGTGTATTTTGTCTTTATCCCAGGGTGATTCCGAGAGAGTGCCCGAGTGGACACCTGGACGGCACGCCCGGATGGATATCAAGCATGGGCATAAATGACTGCCGGGCGGATGCACTCGGATGAACGAGGCGTGTAAGCCTTAATGTGGTCGGCCGGGTTTGACCGGCCGGATGAACCGCTATATTTATTTTAACCGGCCACCTTGAGTCCGACCGGCCGGCGAAGACCCTGGGCCTGGCCAGGATGTTTGTCGAGTTGGCTGCCCGTACAATGACGTGGACCTTGAAGCTGGCTAGGTCGTTTGCCACGTTGGCTGCCCGTATGGTGCCAACTATATGGCAGGATCAATAGATATCTGCTTTTTGCCAAACAATGCATTTTTAGATTGCTAAGATTTTCAAGGGCACCATTTCACTTTCAAATTTACCAAATAACACATCCATTTTTATAGATTAACTAAAAACCCCCTGATCCTGTCGCCGAGCGTAGTGGAGCCGCAACCGGATGACGGTGTGGAGATGAGTGACGCGGATGCTGACTGGACGCCCTCGCTCAGAATGACGCAGTTGATGGGGGGTGTTCTCCGACCGGACGTAAGTAGACGTCGCCGGGTGCACGGCCGACTAGATGGAAGTAGATGTCGCCTGGTGAACCGCCGACCGAATGGATGTAGACCTGCGGGGAAGATGACCGTTAGCAACCTAGCCGGGAAGCGTCCCGGCAAGACACTCCGACGGTCAAGTCAGTACTCCGATGAACAGGAAAAATAATGGAGCACTGTAGATGAGGGGCTTCGCGCGCGTACCTGATAATGAGGAGGGGAGTGGCTTATATAGCCGGGGAAAAGGACCAAGTCTGACATGTGTCAGGATTCTCTGACCTGGTCGAGGGATATTCCCGGATTGTCTGCCGGGTGTCAGGATTCTCTGACGGAGTCAGGAGATATTGTATGATTCTGTCGATTTGTAGCCGACATTCCTTGTCGTATACTCCTTGTCTTATGTGAGGACACAGACAGGTGGCCGGCGCCGCCTGACACCAACGGCGTGACAGGGCGGCGTGACAGGGAGTGTCAGTTCACACAAATGTGACAGCTAGTTATCTGCAGCTGGTGCAGGTGTGTTTTGTCTTTACCCCAGGATGGTTCCGAGAGAGTGTCCGAGTGGGCACAGGGCGTGCAAGCCTAGGGGGACTGTATGTATGTGAAGGGTTGCCGGGCGGATGTACCCGACTAAACGATTAGGCGTATAGCCCTTATGTGGCCGGGCGGCAGTACCCGACTGGCTGGCATAGACCCTGGGTCCGGCTAGGGTGTCCAGCTGGCTACCCGGACAATGACGTCACCCTGAAGTCGGTCACGCCGTTTTCCACGTTGGCTGTCCGTACGGTGCCAAAGATAGGGCGGGATCACCCCCTCTTCCAACAATTTCTTTCCAAAGTGATGTTAGTCAATTAACCAAGCAAAGTGACTAATCCATTTGAATGAGATTCAAGGCCAACTTTTGGCCCAATGTACTGGATGACCATAGGATTCCTATTGATCAGCATTATTTGCATTTCTAGGATAGCGACGATTCGTTGAATCATTTTAATATTCCCCTCATATTTTAAGTTATTTATAATTATCAAACATTTAATTTTTGTCAACAAGATTCAATGGCTAATTGTTGACTCACTAATGTGATTTCAAAAGTACTTTTGCATAGCATTTTTAGGGAGTGTTTGGGAGAATTTTTACTTCTTGAAAAGTAATTCTTGTAGTGATTATCTTGAAGTTAGTAAGAAGCTAAAGTAAGCAGTGTTTGAAAATAGAAGCCAAAAGCTGATACAAGATAAAGTTTGAGTGTTTGGGAGAATAATTGCTTCCAAGCTTAATTTTTAATTGAATGATAATAATATCCTTAAACTATATAAATTAATTATTTTTAATTATTTAAATATAATTTTGATACTATCAATAATTTGTTCACGTAATTATTATTATATTTTAAATAGTGATATAATTATTATTATATTTTAAATATAGTATTAAAATTAATTTTTTTATAATTTGAATATTTGAAAAAATATATAAAATTAATAAAAAATAAAAAATAAAAAATAAAATAATTTATATAAATATAATATATATATATATATATAATTCTAAAAATGTACATATGATTGAAATTTTATAAAAATATAAAATTTTATTTAAAAATAAATATTAGTACAATCGGGTAAAGTGGCAATCAGGTAAAATGTTATATTATTTAAGGATATAAATATTATTTTTTAATGTTATATCATAAATAAAAAAAGCAGAAGCAGGTAGAAGCATCAAATTCTTGCTTCTAACTTCTGAGCAAAAGTAACAGAAGCTAAAACAGAATCTAGTCTTCCCAAACACTCAAAAGTGATTCTGTGTAGTCAGAATCTAAAAAGCAGATAGCAGAAGCTCTCCCAAACACTCCCTAATAAACAATTTAAGCATTTAAAAGGAAATTAAAGAATATTTAAATTGTGAAAATTAAAAATTTTATATAAATAAATATTTGCATTTATTGCACTAATAAATAACACATGGCAATAACGGAATAGTCTTACGGTGTGCCCTGGTGAATTACGCAACGATACAAGGTGTTTCATCAAATAAATGGTATGCTAAAATATTGATAATCAAATGTAAATTAGAAAAAAAAATCTTGTTAAAAAAGTCTCCTTTGATTTACTCTTCCCTTGAAGCTTTATTTTTTATTCCCTATTTCTCTTTTTTACTCCCTAATATTTTTTATTAGGGAATAAAGAAGAGGAATAGGGAGTAAAAAAAATAAAACTATAAATGGGGAGTGAGCACAGAGAAACTGTCTAATGGATTTTTTTTAAAAAAATTCCTGATAATCAATGTAATTGTTATATATTTTTTAAAATACGAGGATGTGATAATAAATGTAAAGAAGATAATCTCAAATAAATTAATATCACGATTTGTACAATCTCTTGGGCAATTTATTTAATATTTGAATTACACACTTTATATATATATATATATATATATATATATATATATATATATATATATATATATATATATATATAATTTTGTTATACCAAGGACCTGTCAGCTAAATTCCATATAAATCTTAACTATTTTTTTATTTAATTTTTTTTTATATTTAATACTTTAACTTAAATGGAAAGACTAAATTCTAAAATTAATCACCATTAAAAAATAAAGAAAAAAATAAAATAAAAATAAAGAAAAAAATCAAATATACTAGTTTGTAAAAATCTTAACTATTTGTACGAGTTGCACCATAAAATCCTTACCATAATATATATATATATATATATATATATATATATATATATATATATATATATATACACGAATTTGATCTCCTGCGGACCTCTCCAAACGCGACGCTACGGACCTACGAACATGACTTGCTGCGTCCGCCTCTGCTCCCCTGCTTTACTTTTTTTACGCGTTTCCTCGTGGCAAGCCGAGGGTGCTGACCGATCAGGCACCCCCCGCTTGCGGAGTCGGGCTGTAGTCGGGGGTGAAGCCCTGGACGACGTTGCCGGAGCTACAATCGAGGAGCAGCTGAGCCAGCTGGTCATCGCTGGAGCTGCAGTCGGGGGCGACGCCCTGTACGACGTTGCCGAAGTTGCAGTCGGGGGAGCGGCTGAGCCGGCTAGTCGTCGCCGGAGCTGCTGTCGGGGGAGACACCCTGGACGACGTCGCCCGGGAGCTGCGTGGTGTCGTTGCCACGCAAACCAGTACAGCATCGTGCCACGCATGTGGTCCACAGGAATCGGTCCGCAGGATATTAAAATTATATATATATATATATATATATATATATATATATATATATATAAAACAAAAACTAGTAAAAAGTGATTTTATTTATTATTTTCTTCCCAAGATTGCAACAGCTGTTATTATTCACTTCTCAAGCGTACTTGTCGGCGATCTCTGAGATGAACTGGCTCAGCTTCTCCGGCGTCGACAGCATCGGCATGTGGTCGGCCTCCTCGATCACCCTCACCTCGTTCACCGGGTAGTTCTCGATCATCCACCGCTGGTAGCTCGACGGCAGCCCCGCGTCCTTCTCGCACACGACGAACACCTTTGCCACCGAGCCGTACCCCGACGCCGAGAGCGGCGGCGACGATTCCAGATCCTTCGCGAACAGGGAAGACGGCCTCACCAGCGTCATGGCCAAGGCAAAGTCCTTCACCAAGATGCCATTTTGTTAGAAGAGAAGAGTGGTGATAATGAATTGATGATGTTCCTCTGCCTATGAGCAGAGCCGTACCTCCGGCGGCGAGCGATTGTAAAGGAGGGACACGAACTTGGGACCGAACAACATCGACAGAGGGCCGTTCTCCTTGTCCCCGACCGCGCCGAATTGGGTATCCAACCAAAACGGCAAGGCCGGATCTTCCAGTTGGACCTTCACAAGAACAGAATTCGATCAAAACTGTCAAAGGTAGATTTTGAAAAATCAAGACTCGTTTAGCTCGCTTACCTTGTGATAGATGTACGAGGGAGGATGAACGGTGTCGGGCAAGAAGGCGGTGACGAAGACGCCGGCGGCGACCTTGTGTGGGAACCTGTCATGGCGAGGGCGATGTTGAAACCACCGAGGCTGTGGCCGACGAGGACGACGCGCTCGCCCGGGGGCAGCACGGCCAGGAGGTCGATCAGGGGATGGTTGTAGTCGCCCAAGTTCCTGAGGTCGGAGAAGCGGCGCTCGTCGTCCCCGGAGGCGGCGAGGTCAAGCGCGGTGACACGGTGGCCGGCGGAGCGGAGAAGGGAGATGAGCTTGTACCAGGACCAGGCGCCGTGGGAGGCGCCGTGAACGAGGACGATGTGGTGGCTGCGGTTGCAGCTGGCGTCGGCCGTGTGGCTGTGGGACTTGAAGAATCGACTTGCGGGTGGCCGCTTTAAAGAAGCCGGCGTCGGCCCAATTCGCGTGTTTCTCATGTTTCTTTCGTGAAGCTTATGGTTTGCCCTCGGTAAAATTTATGCGGACGGCGAAATCTATCCATCAGCCAAATTAGACAGGCTCGAACATTAACGAGGTAAAAGGAGAATTTCTGTGCGTTTCCTTTCCTCGTTGTGCTGTGAAAATGTGTTTGCCCTCAAAAATTATGCGGATCATTGATTTATGCATGTACATAAACAAAAATTGTTTTATGCATGTGCATCGATTGTAGATGATGTATGCAAAAGGACATTATGTTTGCAAAACTTACAGACATAGAGTACAGTTTTCCTACGTGACTCTGCGTGTCTCATTGTGCGTGACCCATCCAATTTTTTATATCAATTTTTTTAAAATTTAAATTTTAAATTTTAAATATATATAATATATATCTATTTTTTTCTTAAACATTATAATTCAAATTAAAATCTGAACATTATAAAAAAACTTTTATTAGTTTAAATATAATTTAACAATTAAATCTTAAAATCTTAAATCCTAAATATATAATATATCTCATTATGATCTAAATTTTTTTAACTTAAATATTATACATAAGAGAAAAGCCTGAATTAAAATATTATTAATTTAAATTCACTATAACTTAATTATTAAATTTTAAAATTTTAAATCATAAATATATATATTATATATAAATATATATATAATAAAATAAAAATCAATTATAATTGAATTCAAATACCTAAATTCAAATATCCCGAACACATTTAAAAAGACATGTAAAGAGGCGACATTAAAAGGATATCATATTCGTCGGTTTATATAGTATTTTAGAAAAAATTATTATATGAATCTATTTATTAAAATGAAAAAGAAATTTAGTGCCTCATTCGAAATACCTGTTTGATGATAATAAAAACAATCCCTTTAATTTTAGCACTTAAAAAAGTCATCGTTTGATAATTCTGTAAAAAAAAAATAAAAAAGATGCGATCTCTCTTTCGAAGCCGACGTGGCATTGATTCTGCTAAGAAATTCAGTGAAATTGCACGATCAATGATATTTCTCTTGCTTTTTAATTTTACTAAGAAAAGTCAATATTTTCGCCTCATCCTTCATTATTTACTGATTCCTTAGTCTGTTTTTTTTAATAATTTAACTATTTGAGTTTCGTTCTATTATTAATTTTGAAGATGAATACTTTTTCTCTAATTCATTCGGATAAGCTATACAGTAGGGATTTTGTCCGCTCACTCGAATGTATCGGACAAGAGGAAGTCGATTATGTAATGCGGGAAGTATATGAAGGTATTTACAGAAGCTACATAAGGAGAATGTTTCTGTCTAGGAAGATTATCTTGGCAGGGTACTTTTGGCCCACTCTACAAGCTGACGCTCTCAAATTCGTGGCCGGATGCGAAGCCTACCAGAGACATCAGCATGTGACTCATCGACTGACCGAGCCCCTACGAGTTTCCACTATATCCTGCTCATTCGATCAGTGGGCAATGGGCATTGTAGGTTCATTTTCCCTTCGGACCATAGTAGAAGAAGTTCCTACTAGTCCTCGTGGACTATTTTTCCAAATGGGTGAAAACTGGCCCTCTGACACATATCACGAAGGCCGCGGTAATGAAGATCCTCGGGAGGGATATTGTCTGCAGATACAGCATCCCCCACAAGCTGGTGTCAGACCTTGGAAGGCAGTTTGTTGGGCGCAAACTCAAAGAATAGTGCGAGGGGCTAGGCATTCGCCAAGCCTTCATATCAGTCGCATACCCTCAAGGCAATGGACAGACTGAGGTCGTTAGCCGGGAAATCTTCAGGGGACTCAAGATAAAACTAGATCACGTCGGAGACAACTGGGTCGAGGAGCTCCCCAGTATCTTGTGGTCCTATCGTACCACTCCACGAAAAGGAACAGGCCAGAGCCCTTTCCAGCTGGTGTATGGAGTCGAGGCAGTGATTCCGATGGAGATAGGTGAAGAGTCTGTCCGACGACAACACTATAACAAGGAGGACAATGTTCAATAGCGGCTGATCGACCTAGATCTCGTGTCAGAGGTCCAGGATAAAGCAGTAGCTCGGCTGGAAGTGTATCGACGACGTATGCAACAAGCCTACAATCGCCGGGTAATCGCCCGCAGCTTTGAAGTCGGAGACAAGGTTTGGAAGAGGATCAAACCAGTCGGCGACCCGGGAAAGTTGGAGCCTCAGTGGGACGGACACTACATCATCACCAGAAAGCTCACAGGAAGCATCTACTATCTGGAGGATGACAAAGGCAAGGGGCTGGAGAGGCCATGACATGCCAATCATTTCCGACCTTATCGTACTCGGTGAGATGTTGAGTTGTTTGCATAAGACTTGTATTTCTATTGGCACTGCCTTGTAGTTCAATAAATAAAGGAGCAAATGAAATTTTATTCGAAGAACACCGAATACTTGCCTGCTAAAACCCTATTACGTCGCGGTACTACGGATGCCCGTGGTGAGTAGGCTTGGTCCGGGTGCTTCGGATGCCCGATCAAGAGCTGTAAAACCCTACTACCTCGCGGTGCTGCGGATGCCCGAGGTGAGTAGACTTGATCTGGGTGCTACGGATGTCCGATCAAGAGCTGTAAAACCCTACTACCTTGCGGTGCTGCGGACGCCAGAGGTGAGTAGACTTGGTTCAGGTGCTGTGGATGCCCGACTAAGAGCTGTAAAACCCTACTACCTTACGGTGCTGCGGATGCCCGAGGTGAGTAGGCTGGTCCGGGTGTTGCGGATGCCCGACCAAGAGCTGTAAAAACCTACTACCTTGCGGTGCTGTGGATGCCCGAGGTGAGTAGGCTTGGTCCGGGTGCTGCGGATACCCGACCAAGAGCTATAAAACCCTACTACCTCGCGGTGCTGTAGATGCCCGAGGTGAGTAGGCTTGGTCTGGGTGCTGCGGATGCCCAACCAGGAGCTGTCAAAATCCTACTACCTCACGGTGTTGCGGATGCCCCAGGTGAGTAGGCTTGGTCTGGGTGTCGCGGATGCCCAACCAGGAGCTGTAAAACCCTACTACCTCACAGTGCTGCAGATGCTCGAGGTGAGTAGGCTTTGTCTGGGTGCTGTGGATGCCCGACCAAGAACTGTTAAAACCCTACTACCTAACAGTGCTGCGGATGCCCGAGGTGAGTAGGCTTGTTCGGGGTGCTGCGAATTCACGACCAAGAGCTGTTAAAACCCTACTACCTTGCGGTGTTGCGGACGCCCGAGGTGAGTATGCTTGGTCCGGGTGTTACGGATGCCCGACTAAGAGCAGTTAAAACCCTACTACCTTGCGGTGCTGCGGATGCCCATGATGAGTAGGCTTGGTCTGGGTGATGCGGATGCCCGACCAAGAGCTGTCAAAACCCTACAACCTGGCGGTACTGAGGATGCCCGAGGTGAGTAGGCTTGGTCTGGGTGCTACGGATGCCCGACCAGGAGCTGTAAAACCCTACTACCTCGCATTGCTGTGGATGCCCGAGGTGAGTAGGGTTAGTCTGAGTGCTGCAGATGCCCGACTAGGAGCTGTAAAACCCTACTACCTCGCGGTGCTGCAGATGCCCAATGTGAGTAGGCTTGGTCTGGGTGTTGCAGATGCTCGACCAAGAGATGTTAAGACCCTACTGCTTTGCGGTGCTGCGGATACTCGAGGTGACTAGGTTTGGTCTGGGTGTTGCGGATGCCCGACCAGGAGCTATTAAAACGCTACTGCCTCACGGTGCAGCGGATGCCCAAGGTGAGTAGGATTGGTCTGGGTGCTGCGGATGCCCGACCAAGAGAAGTTAAGACCCTACTACCTCGCAGTATTACAGATGCCCGAGATGAGTAGGCTTGGTCTAGGTGCAGTGGATGCCCAACAAAGAGCTGGCTAGAAGAACACGACAGAAGTCTTTTCTTTGCGGTTGTCCAACGAAGACTTGTATTGACGTGCAACTGTCGGCCGGTTTCTGAGCTCTGGGTTCTTGAGTTGAAGGTCATCCTTGCTGAGTTGGCGACCCCCTGGTCCGTGGCTAGAATAAATATGATCTTACTTACGAAGGTAAAAGCAGGTCGTGTAAATTCACAAGGAGACATAGAGTAAAAGAAGAAAGACTCTTAGTACACAAAAGAAAGGGACAACAACGTTCCATTAAGAATTCCGGTGTATATCTGGTAGTTACACTCTCAAACATAAAGAGATACAACTACTATAACTCCTCCCTTTGGGTCGACGCTTGCCTCAGCTGGGTCTGCCCGACCTACTCGTCTTAATTCGAAGTTTCCCTCTCGGTCGTAGGCTCCCCAGGCTATATGCTTCTTCTTTGGCAGCACCAGGGGCCTCCCTCGGGGCCCTCTGCTCCTTGGATTGAATTGCTACTCGTTAACGTCCTCGCTCCTCGAGTCAGGGAAGAACACTTGTTCTTCAATTCCCTCGCACCTCACGTCGGGGGCAAATAATACATAAGTAGCATAACAAAAATGATACTCAGGATAGTAAGTCAGAAAATGTTTTCATCAAAATGATTACATCAGGGAAAAATGAAAAAGTTACTAAGAATAAAAGGCAAAGAACAAGCAAGGCCCAGGTTTGGGAAGAGCTTTATATTTCTTGCTCTTCAGGCGACAACTCATCCCAACCCTGGCCGATACTCTGGGCACTCAGATCTGCGTCGGGTTTCAGCAGTTGGGCCTTCTTCAATTGGCTGATGGCACCATTGAAGCCCTGTTTCAGGCGCTTGAATACTTGCCCAGCTAGAAGGTCACCGAACTCGTCAGACTATAAAAATCTGGCCTTGAACTCCGGCTCAGCCTTGGACAGTTGAGTTGCTTGGTCAGTTTTGTGCTTCTATAGCTCAACTTCAACCACCTTCTTGGCAGACTTCAACTCGGCCACCTCCCAAGACAGTCGATCATGAGCCCCTAGGGCTTCCTTGAGTTTCTGAGAGGTGGCCAAAGCCTTATCTGGGCTCGGGTGGCTTCCTCCTGGAGGTTGAACATGTATGCAACTGCCAGCTCTATTTTAGACACTTGGGTGCCCAGCTGGCGCTCTTGTTCCTGGGTCCGATCCTTCAGAGTCTTCTTTGAGGTTTCTAGGAGCTGGACATAGGCAGACAACTCCTTCGCCTGGGTCTGGAGTTGCTCCCGCTCCTGGGTTAGCTTCTGTAGATCATCAGAGAGGACCTGGTTCTTCTTCGATAAGGAGCGCTCCCAGATGCGGCAACCGTGCAGAGTCTCCTTAGAGGCCAGCAGTGTTGGAACTTGGATGACTATAGAGGGGGGGGGTGAATGTAGCCAGCCACTCGAAATTACTCCCCTCTTCAACTTTTCATTCTGCGATCAGATTAGCAGTGGAAACAAAACAGCAGAAAAAAATACAGAAAAGGAAGAACAAACCAAACAAACGCTAACACCGCGATATACAAGGTTCGGGGATAACTTGCCCCTACTCCTTGGCGTGCCCTTGAGGTGGGCGATCCCTTGATCGTCGGTAGATCAAGCCCCGGTGACCCGGATAAAACAACGCCTCCTTCTCGATGGAGAAACCTCTCCACAAGCGTCTCAATAGGATACAAGATAAGCTCACGAGACTAAGAAGGATCGCTCACAAAGATATAACAATAACGCTCAAGCACAAAGCAACACACAGAGAGCTCAACCCCACAACAAAAACTTCACCCGTTTTTCTGTCTATCCTTGTTGCCGCTCCTCTGCATCAGCTTCAACTTAAGCTCTGCTCACAATCGCAAGCTTCATCAGCATCCACTGAGCCAGCCTGAACCCACTGACCTCCCTGAGCACTCAGTCCACTGAAGACCTCCTCTCCAGCTGAGCCTCCGTTAGTCGCCAGCTACGCCAGTTGCCTGTTGAAACCTGAGAAGGAGAAACAGCCAAACCTGCTCAAAGGAAAGTCTTCCATTGGCCCTCCTTGAGTGTTTGAATCATCCTTGTAAAGCCTGCACACTTCAACAGAAGCTTAGCAAATCATATCAAACATAATCAGCAATGTATCAGAGAATCGGCAGAGAAAACAGACGCGATCAGAGCGTCTGACAGTGAATTTAAATTAAAATTCAGCTCCTGATCGGTCCCCAGACCGATCAGGATGTGGCCTGATCGGTCACCAGACCTATCCAGCAGTCTGCTGCACACTCCTGATAGGTCCCCAGACCTATCCAGCAATCTGCTGCACACTCATGATCGGTCCCCAGACCGATCAGGATGTGGCCTGATCGGTCACCAGACCGATCAGGGTGTGGCCTGATCGGTCTGGGGACCGATCAGGGCACTTCCTGACCAATCAGGATCCAACCTGATCGAACATAGAGAGGAGCACGCGATATTTGATTGTTCACCAGACGATCTGAATAGTATCCCTGATCGGTCACCAGACCGATCAGGAGTTGATCAGTAAGGTTCCCATTCTCACTGTATGCTCCCTGATCGGTCACCAGACCGATCAGACATAGCTGGATCGGTCACCAGACCGATCCACGAGGGAACTCCATGTCAACTTCCCTGATCAGTCACCAGACCGATCCATGCAAGGTCAAATCTCCTCTAAGTCACGAGAACAAGCTTCCAGCCCTTCTCTGACTTGTTCTTAGTCTCCCGGACCAAGACTCCGTGCCCAGTTTCACTCACCAGGACATCAACCTATCCCTCCAAGCTAGGACCTGGCTTCACAAGCCGGGATTTCATCCAACCTAGCCCTCTAAGCTAGAACCTGGCCCTCCAAGCCAGGGTTTCATCCACCCTAGCCCTCCAAGGTAGGACCTGGCCCTCCAAGCTAGGGTTTCATCCAACCTAGCCCTCCAAGCTAGGACCTGGCCCTCCAAGCCAGGGTTTCATCCAACCTAGCCCTCCAAGCTAGGACCTTTTCCCACCTAACCCTCCAAGTTAGGACTTTTCACACCTAGCCCTCCAAGCTAGGACTTTTCACACCTAGCCCTCCAAGCTAGGACTTTTTCATATCTAACTCTCTAAGTTAGGACTTTTCACACCTAGCCCTCCAAGCTAGGACTTTTCACACCTAGCCCTCCAAGCTAAGACTTTTTCACACCTAACCCTCCAAGTTAGGACTTTTCACACCTAGCCCTCCAAGGTAGGAACTCTGTGTCAACTTCCCTGATCGGTCACCAGACCGATCCATGCAAGGTCAAATCTCCTCTAAGTCACGAGAACAAGCTTCCAGCCCTTCTCTGACTTGTTCTTAGTCCCCTGGACCAAAACTCCGTGCCCAGTTTCACTCACCGGGACTTCAACCTAGCCCTCCAAGCTAGGACCTGGCTTCACAAGCCGGGATTTCATCCAACCTAGCCCTCCAAGCTAGGACCTGTCCCTCCAAGCCAGGGTTTCATCCACCCTAGCCCTCCAAGCTAGGACCTGACCCTCCAAGCCAGGGTTTCATCCAACCTAGCCCTCTAAGCTAGGACCTGGCCCTCCAAGCCAGGGTTTCATCCAACCTAGTCCTCCAAGCTAGGACCTTTTCCCACCTAACCCTCCAAGTTAGGACTTTTCACATCTAGCCCTCCAAGCTAGGACTTTTCACACCTAGCACTCTAAGCTAGGACTTTTTTACACCTAACCCTCCAAGTTAGGACTTTTCATACCTAGCCCTCCAAGCTAGGACTTTTCACACCTAGCCCTCCAAGCTAGGATTTTTTCATACCTAGCCCTCCAAGCTAGGACTTTTCACACCTAGCCCTCCAAGCTAGGACTTTTTCACACCTAACCCTCCAAGTTAGGACTTTTCACACCTAGCCCTTCAAGCTAGGACTTTTTCACACCTAACCCTCAAAGTTAGGAATTTTCACACCTAGCCCTCCAAGCTAGGACTTTTCACATGCCAGCGTGCGATCTCCCGATCCACCTGGACTTAATCCGAATTCAACCAAACTTGAATCAAACTTAAATCCGTGTCAAACACCAAAACAACAATCAGGGTCAGACTGCATCAACAATCTCCCCCTTTTTGTTGTTTGACAACCCGATTTAAGTTTAGGCATTAATGATCAATTGAAGACAGTTCAATTATTGTAAGGGAATCAAAATCCTCCCCCTACAATAACCCTAAACTCAATCAACTATTCTCTCCCCCTTTGTCAAACATTGAAAAGGGCATGATTATTAAGTTTAAACATACCTCCCCCTCAAACACGAGTCTCTCCCCAACCCCAAAATAATCAAAGTAGAGTTTTTGAATTGCATATGAGAGGCATATACCATAAATGTATCCTGACAACAATGTATATGCATCATATGACAATAAGTGTGAATTGCACATGAAAACATATACAGAAATATATCATGGTCAAACATGTACATGTTTCATATGATAAGTAAGGAATGCAGCTGTATCCGACACATAATCTTGATTGGTCTCCGTGACCGATCAGGGTCGTTGATTACTTGATACAGAAGAATTTCTGATTAGTCTGGGGACCGATCAGATTTCAAAAAAATTCCTGAAACTCTGATACGTTCCTGATCAGACTGCATTAACAATTTGCATTCCACAACAGGGGTATAGACTCCATCGATATTCGACATTCCAGAAATATTTCTGAAACACGACATTAAGAACAAGAGTCATGACTCAACAAACCCTTTCTTATGAATTTGAACATTCCAACATAGGTTTGTATCAAATCAACATTTTAATACTTGATGTTTCAGAAAAATTTCTGAGAATCAAGGGTCTTAAAAATTCCTACCCTTCTTTGAACACTTGAACAAACTTGTACTCACTTAGTACCAAGTTTGTACCAATGGAGGATCAAGTATGTTTCAATTGTACTTGGTTTGTATCAGATTTGTGTGTATCAGTATGATCAGGTAATCTGATACAACTTGATGAAATGAGATCAGACTGAGGAGTAGTCTGATACCTCTGATCAGTGTTGATCTGATCGATCACCGGACCGATCAGGGTGAGTCCTGATCGATCGGTGGACCGATCAGGTCTGATACAGAATGTTTTCTGAAACTGATCAGTTTCAGAAACAAGTTCGTTTCAACTCTTAATCACTCTAATCCCTAATACAATCAGATTTACTCCCTAAATGAGTTCCATTAACCATAATTCATTTAATCAAAACAAGCAATCTGATTTGGGTCCCTTAACTAGGCTTCATTTCATATCAATAATCAAGAATTTTTATGGATTAAAGTACCAACACTAGGTTTGAATGATCAGTTATGTTCTAAGTATGTTCTTATTTATTCCTAACAATCTTGATAATCCAATCTACACTTAAGTACTGATACCTTAGTGATCCAATTAATATTATGCCTATGGATGACATTAGGTTTGATATCAGTCAAGTGGGAAAACAAAACAAGTTATGGAACTTGAAACATCATGAACTATGTGAGCATGCTGTTCTTAAACAAAATTGGTATCATACATTAAGGTTAATCACACAAACAGTAAGATTATGGCATATTCAACTAAGTTCATCTCCAAAATATTAAGAAAAACTTAAGCCTAAACCTTAAGCTCATGTTCTTTGTTTGGTGATGCCTTATTAGTATAAACTATGTGTTAATCCTTGTTCTTTAGCATGCATTCATGTTGTATAACATATACAAGAAAATGGACTCCTTAGGCTTGACATAAGACATATCATAAATCATGAATTGCAGGAAAACATAAATTGCAACAATAAACCTAATTATCCTAAACAATCCATGGAAAGAATAAGTTATGTGTCAACCTAAACTATTCATGTGAATATTTTTTTCCTCAAAACTTATTTATTTATTTTGAAGCATGGATATACTATCATTCGTTGCATGATAAGTTTCCTTATTACCCAAATGAGATTTCATAAATCACTAGCCAAGGGATCATCTTGTTATAAGAACTAAGACAATGAAGCTCAAAGCATTTAATTTGAATTTTTCATAACCAACCATGTGAATGACAATTTTTTTCCTTGGTCATGGGTTTGGAGCACCAAATATCAACCTCCCATGTTGATAGATCCTCCCCCTCAAATAATGCTTATACAATTCAAAATATGGAAATTTTAGGTACCCAAATTTTGGGACCTAAGGCATCTACAATGTAAGACTTTGGCACCCATGCCTTAGTCATTTTCTTTCTAGCCATTTGAACCATAGACTTATTTTGTGATCCAAAATGTGTTCTAGACATTAGTGACATGATACTAGGTTCTTTAGGTCGGTAACCTATACCGGCCTTGTTGTAAACCGCCCTTTGGGAATTTAGTACCATGTCTAATGTTTTAGAGCTAGTTGAAAACTTCTCAAGAATATTTTTGAGATTTTCAATTTCGCTCTTTAAGTCCTTATTTTCATTCTCAAGGGACTTATCATGTGAGTCATCAATTACCTCATCCTTAGAGATTTTCAATTCCTCTACTTTTAATCTTAATGATTTAACTTTTGCCTTAGATTTCTTAAGCAACTTAGTTAGGCATGCTATTGTTCTATAGCACTTATCCAACTCGGGAGAGATTACCTCTTCATCATCCGAAGATGATGAAGGCGCGGTTGAGGAGCTTGATTCGTTGTCACTCTCCTTGGATAACTCTTCTAAGGCCACGAGAGTCACATGACAGTGGCTTTCCTCCTCCTCCTCGTCATTCTTCTTTTCTTTTTGTCACCTGCCACTAAAGCAAACCCTTTCTCTTTTGGACTTGTGTTAGAGATCTCGTGTAGCTCCATCTCATAAAACAGATCCTCTAACTTAACAAAAGATAAGTCCTTGGAAACCTTGTAAGCATCCACCATGGATGACCACAAGGCGTTCCTAGGAAAAGCTTTAAGAACATACCTTACTAGGTCTCGGTTTTCTACCTTTTCATTGATGGAGTGGAGACCGTTGAGGATTTCTTTAAAACGACCATGAAGTATACTCACAGTTTCATCTTCTTCCATGGACAGATTTTGAAGTTGGCTGAGAAGAAGGTCCTTCTTGACTGTTCGTGTATCTTGAGTTCCCTCATGGAGCTCAATGAGTTTGTTCCATAGGTCTTTGGCCGAAGTGAAGGGGCCAACCTTGATTAGCTGCTCTTTGTTCATCCTACATTGCAAGGTGACAACAGCTTTGGCATTGGCTTTCCCCCTTTTTGATTTGCTCAGTCGACCACATGGAAAAGTCTAGATCTTTTCCCTCAATATCCTTTGGAGGAGAGAAACCCTCCTTCACTGAGAACCACATGCTCATGTTTGTCTTCAAATAAAATTCCATCCTTGACCTCCAATACGGAAAATCTGAACCATCCAAGAATGGAGGACTGTTTGTGTTGAACCCTTCTCTTCCCATGGCCATCGTTGAAGCTCTCGGATGTTAAGCCGCTTGAACAGAGCCCCAGGCTCTGATACCACTTGTTGGAACTTGGATGACTATAGGGGGGTGAATGTAGCCAGCCACTCGAAATTACTCCCCTCTTCAGCTTTTCTTTCTGCGATCAGATTAGCAGCGGAAACAAAACAGCAGAAAGAAATACAGAGAAGGAAGAACAAACCAAACAAACGCTAACACCGCTGTTGAACCTTGGATGGCTAGAGAGGGGGGGTGAATGTAGCCAGACACCGAAACTTTGCACTTATCGAAATTTCTGCGACTCAAAGATTAGTAGCACAGCGGAAGCTAAAGAAAACAGAGTATGTAGAAATAAAACCTAGCTAAGCTCAAATGCAAAACGCTAACAAGAGGATTTATAAGGTTCGGGGATAACTTGCCCCTACTCCTTGGCGTGCCCTTAAGGTGGGAGATCCCTTGATCGTCGGCAGATCAAGCCCCGGTGAACACCGGATAAAATGCAACCTCCTTCTCGGTGGAGTAACCTCTCCACAGTGTTTCAACAAAGATAGAGTTTTAAGCACAATGAAACACAAGAAAGATCTTACTTAGCACTTAGGATAGCAAGAACTCAGACAAACTTCTCCCGAGCTCCACTCAGCGCAGATCTCACGCAAGAATCCCCTTCCTCGTGTCTTCTCGCTGATGGACTCACCAAGCTTTCTGACTCTTCTTCCCAATGCTCAAGTAACAGATGGTTGCTTCAAAGATCACAGTTGGTTGCTCAAGATGATGGAACAGATCGCACAAGCACACAAGATGTCGCAGAGTAGTATCGTTGATAGAGTGAGTGTTGTCGAGACTTGTTCGCCACCAAGCACTTAAGTCCCTCTACTGATCGCAGGTCACCATCTCCCTGCAGCCTTCAGTTGCTCACCTGCCAACGCCAGCTACCACTGAGCTCTCCCTAGACTCCCTGAGCTTCCCTCAGCCAAGCTCCAGTCAGCAGCTCCGGCCGTTGCAACCTGAGATGGCAAATGGACAAACCTGCTCCAAGGAAAAGCCTCCATTGACTCTCCTTGAGTGTTTGAATCCATCCCTATCACCTGCACACTCAATCAGAGGTTTAGCAAATGAAATCAAACTTATATCAGTAATAGCAGAGAAGATCAAAGTGACATCAGTAGCGTATCAGTGAAAGCAGGCGCGATCAGAGCTTCTGACAGCGCGTTTGAATTAAAGTGATCGGTCACCGGACCGATCAAGACTATCCCAGACCGATCAGGCTCCAACCTGATCGGTCCCCAGTGAGAAACTTGGGATCGCAAGCTCATATGATCGGTCACCTTGACGGTCACCAGATCGGTCACCAAACCGATCCGGAAACCAGCTTGCCACAATCCCGCCAGGAATTCACTGGCTGATCGGTCACTAGGCCGATCAGGCTGATCCCAGACCGATCAGGCTCCAACCTGATCGGTCAACCTGATCGGTCAACCTGATCGGTCAGGGTGAGAAACCTCGCGACAGTTGATCGTTCAGCTTGATTGGTCACGGTTTCTCCCTAATCGGTCACCAGACCGATCAGGAGCAGATCAGTGAGGTTCCCAAAAACCTACTGGATGCTCCCTGATCGGTCACCGGACCGATCAGGAGCAGAACAGCAGGGGAACTCAACCCATTTGTGGGCTCCCTGATCGGTCACCAGACCGATCAGGAGCTGTGCAGTGAGTGAAACGCATACTCCCTGATCGGTCACCAGACCGATCAGTCATCGCTGGATCGGTCACCAGACCGATCCATGAAGGAGTACCGTGCCAACCTCCCTGACCGGTCACCAGACCGATCCAGGGGCTCCAACCTAGACCTCCAAGCTAGGGCTTTTCACCTAACCCTCCAAGTTGGGACTTTTCACATAACCCTCCAAGTTAGGACTTTTCACCTAGCTCTCCAAGCTAGGACTTTTCACCCAACCTTCCAAGTTAGGACTTTTCCACACCTAGCCCTCCAAGCTAGGATTTTTCACACCTAACCCTCCAAGTTGAGACTTTTCACCTAACCCTCCAAGTTAGAACTTTTCACCTAGCCCTCCAAGCTAGGACTTTTCACCCAACCCTCCAAGTTAGGACTTTTCCACACCTAGCCCTCCAAGCTAGGATTTTCCACACCTAACCCTTCAGGTTAGGATTTCTCCACACCTAGCCCTCCAAACTAGGATTTTATCAAACCTAGTCCCACTAGGTATGCCTAGTCAACGACCAGGACTTAAACTCAATCATAATCATAATCATCAACCTAAACTAAAATCGATGTCAATACCAAAACAACAATCAGGGTCAGACTGCACCAACAACCGCGATGTACAAGGTTCTGGGATAACTTGCCCCTATTCCTTGGCGTGCCCGTGAGGTGGGCGATCCCTTGATCGTCGGCAGATCAAGCCCCGGTGACCTGGATAAAACAGCGCCTCCTTCTCGGTGGAGAAACCTCTCCACAAGCGTCTCAATAGGATACAAGATAAGCTCACGAGACTAAGAAGGATCGCTCACAAAGATGTAACAATAACGCTCAAGCACAAAGCAACACACAGAGAGCTCAACCCCACAGCAAAAACTTCACCCGTTTTTCTGTCTATCCTTGTTGCCGCTCCTTTGCATCAGCTTCAACTTAAGCTCTGCTCACCATCGTAAGCTTCATCAGCATCCACTGAGCCAGCCTGAACCCACTGACCTCCCTGAGCACTCAGTCCACTGAAGACCTCCTCTCCAGCTGAGCCTCTGTCAGTCGCCAGCTGCGCCAGTTGCCTGTTGAAACCTGAGAAGGAGAAACAGCCAAATCTGCTTAAAGGAAAGTCTTCCATTGACCCTCCTTGAGTGTTTGAATCATCCTTGTAAAGCCTGCACACTTCAACAGAAGCTTAGCAAATCATATCAAACATAATTAGCAATGTATCAGAGAATCGGCAGAGAAAACAGACGCGATCAGAGCGTCTGACAGTGAATTTAAATTAAAATTCAGCTCCTGATCGGTCCCCAGACCAATCAGGATGTGGCCTGATCGGTCACCAGACCTATCCAGCAGTCTGCTGCACACTCCTGATAGGTCCCCAGACCTATCCAGCAATCTGCTGCACACTCATGATCGGTCCCCAGACCGATCAGGATGTGGCCTGATCGGTCACCAGACCGATCAGGGTGTGGCTTGATCGGTCTGGGGACCGATCAGGGCACTTCTTGACCAATCAGGATCCAACCTGATCGAACATAGAGAGGAGCACGCGATATTTGATTGTTCACCAGACGATCTGAATAGTATCCCTGATCGGTCACCAGACCGATCAGGAGTTGATCAGTAAGGTTCTCATTCTCACTGTATGCTCCCTGATCGGTCACCAGACCGATCAGACATAGCTGGATCGGTCACCAGACCGATCCACGAGGGAACTCCATGTCAACTTCCCTGATCAGTCACCAGACCGATCCATGCAAGGTCAAATCTCCTCTAAGTCACGAGAACAAGCTTCCAGCCCTTCTCTGACTTGTTCTTAGTCTCCCGGACCAAGACTCCGTGCCCAGTTTCACTCATCAGGACATCAACCTATCCCTCCAAGCTAGGACTTGGCTTCACAAGCCGGGATTTCATCCAACCTAGCCCTCCAAGCTAGGACCTGGCCCTCCAAGCCAGGGTTTCATCCACCCTAGCCCTCCAAGGTAGGACCTGGCCCTCCAAGCTAGGGTTTCATCCAACCTAGCCCTCTAAGCTAGGACCTGGCCCTCCAAGCCAGAGTTTCATCCAACCTAGCCCTCCAAGCTAGGACCTTTTTCCACCTAACCCTCCAAGTTAGGACTTTTCACACCTAGCCCTCCAAGCTAGGACTTTTCACACCTAGCCCTCCAAGCTAGGACTTTTTCATATCTAACTCTCTAAGTTAGGACTTTTCACACCTAGCCCTCCAAGCTAGGACTTTTCACACCTAGCCCTCCAAGCTAGGACTTTTTCACACCTAACCCTCCAAGTTAGGACTTTTCACACCTAGCCCTCCAAGGTAGGACTTTTCACTTGCCAGCGTGCGATCTCCCGATCCACCTGGACTTAATCCGAATTCAACCAAACTTGAATCAAACTTAAATCCGTGTTAAACACCAAAACAACAATCAGGGTCAGACTGCATCAACAAGCAGGGAATCGAGGCAATGCTCTACCTTCACCATGAGGGCCTTACTGACCTCTAACTGCAGGAGGCCTGCCCGCGGGCACGTCCAACCTTCGCTTTTGATTCCGCCACTTGCCAGAGGAGGTCTTCAGTAACCCCTCGGGAACACAACAGGCGACTCGTGGCAGCGCAGTTACAGGCGTCCTACAATGTGGAAGACTGACAATATATATATATATATATATATGAAAGTGGGGGAAGAAAGTTAAAGGGAAATTATCGTCAGCAAAGACTGGTGTTTCATGCCCAGATACCTGGCTGACGCAGCCGACCTCAGCAGTTGAGCAGGAGGAGGGAGAATTTCCTCTATATCCCCAGTCGACGGGCCAGGGACATTTCGGGGATCGGGGATGTCTTCCTCCGAGCTGGATGCCACCCGCTTCCTATGACTCTTGGAGGGAGTTGCCTTTATTTGAATTGATTGGGAACCTTGGGCCGCTGTCTTCTTCACCGCCGAGATCTTCCAGCGTGAGCAAGGCACGATGGGCAACACCTCCTTGCCTCACTGGGTAGCAGGAGTATTGGCTGGGGCGGCTGGATTAGGGGCTACCAAATCAACGGAGGTCCCAGAAGGACAGGAGGGGGTCGTTCGAATGCTCTTGGACAGGAGCACCCCGTCTTCCTCATCAACGGTGGGCGGGAGTTTCGAGGATGAAATCTTCCTCAACCTCTTCAAGGGGGCCGACTTGTGGGCAAGTCGTTTCCGCCACTTCTTCTCGGTCGCCTTGGGCGCAGGCTGCTCGGCAGGAAGCATAGGCGCGGTCTCCCCATCTCTTGTTTTACCGGGGGAGGGCGGAGAATCCCCTTCAAGGTCGGTGGGCAACTCAGCTGCCCTTGGAACCTTGGAGGGTTCTAAGGCTCCCTGTTCTTTCAACTGTTCGACTGCCTCCTCAAAACCCTCATCCGTGACGCCCACTGGGGCGGAAGGAACTGGAGCCGGAACCAAAGCCTCCTTATTGGCTTGCTCCCACTTCAGGAGCCGGTTAATAGCTTGGGAGAGCATTATGTCGTCTGCAAAGTAAAGACGAAAGGATATCAGTTAGAATTAACAAAGATATGTACAAAAAAGAAAACTTACGAAGATTGGGGCTAAGGCTCGTGACTTTAGGGCTGAGGTCAGTCATGTAGAGGAGCTCCTCGCATTGTACCAGCTTGAGGCCATGGAACTCCATCTCGGATAGGATACCCCTAGCCCGTTGGTACCTTGCGTCCTGCTACAAATCGCCGAGGTCCGGGATGGGCGGCAGGCTCTCTCTCCAGCAATTGGGGCCGAAGGGACGCTAGGGGAGGCGATTAAAGAAAAAACGCTCCTTCCATCCCTTGTGGGAGGAAGAAAGACTCCCTAAGAACTTATGACTGGGGCGGGTTGTGAAACTAAAAGCCCCTGGGATGTCATAGTAGGGACAAAGAAGAAATGGAAAAATGGGGGGGGGGGGGTCAAAGGGATACTAACAAGTTTGAAAAGGATAAACACTCCACCCATCTAAGCAAAGGCGTTTGGGGCCAGTTGATGTAGGGGTATATCAAAGTACGTAGCGATGCTCATGAAGAAGGGGGGGATAGGAAAACGAAACCCTAACTCTACCTGCCCTAAGAAGAAGATGAAGAAACCTAAGGGAGGTTCTATAGGCGACTGACCTAATGCGGGGACTTCCACCTTCAAGTCTGCCGAGATACCATACTTCTCACAGGCGGCTTGGAGGGCCTCTAACCTAACCCTAGAGGAGACGGTCTCATACCACTCTAAATGGTAGGACTGTTCCCCTGACCGAACTTCGCTCCCGCCTTGGGTCTTCTTCTTCTTACCTACTGAACTCATGGTGGTAAGGGAAGAGAAAAGACGGTAGGAGAAGACTTACACTCGGCAAGGATGCGGTGGCACGATGAACGGAGGGCAAACAAGGACGTTGATAGCAGGTAAGACAAAATGACGGAAGGGCATTGTTGCATCTGTTTTATAGAAGGAAGCCGCCATCGTGCGAGCAATAGGAGCAGGGCACGTTGATGGCGCTACCTCTCCTTATGACCATCGCTTCATATGGCCCTGCGTCGCATAGCAACGGGGATCGCGGCGCAGAGAATGGCGGAATACGTGGCGAGGCCGCATTCGCAGGGCCACTTTGTTGCCATTAAGAAATCCCATGCGCCTTTAAGGGGCCATGAATATCTATCATGAGCTGCCTTGGAACTCACAGGGATTTTGGCGACTAAGTCAAGAAATCACTTGGGGTCCAGGGGTGAATGTTTCGATTCCTCGGACCTGACAGGCCACCGATAAGGCAGTAATGGATATATGAGCCCACCATAACATAGCTTCTTCGCTACACCACTAGTCTAATCAGTCAGCCACACTTCCTTTGATTATACTTGAAGGGAGGGACTTGTGATGGGGTTGAACACCCCGTGGCTGACATGTGGATTGAAGAAGCTATGTGGCAAGATCTACTAAATCTGGACGACTCTCTTTCCCTGACTCCCAAGGCCCCCTCGGGAAGGTAGATTCCTGAGACCACCTCGGGTAGACATACTCTTGATATCGCCCTAGGAGGACATACGCCCGAGATCACCTCGGGAGGTCAGGTCCCCGAGATCATCTCGGGAAGGCGAATGCCCGGGATCCCCCCGGGCCAAAGGACCCCGAGATCACCGCGGGGTAGCGGAGCCCAAGGATCACCCTGTCCGATAGCCCAACCTCAAGTAACCTTCCCCTTTCTTCGGATTTGCGGATAATTACCACTAATAATTACAGGATAATCATGACCCATAATACGTGACCATTAAAGCCTTAATTATCACAATGACCCAGATTTAATGGTTGTTGTTAGTAGAAGCCCTAGGGCCAATTATGTGATGATTGACTAGGGACTTTTTTGTATTATATTCTATTATTAATAAAGACATGTTTGGTTATTATACTTACTTTGTATTTGTGCTAAATAACTAACTATAATAATGTCCTTGGGTAGTAGGTTCTTATCTACATTATATTGATTGGTTGAATCGATAATGAGATGATATAGAGAACACTACTCTAAACCATTCCTAGTCAAGTATTAATATTTAAGGATAATATTAATGCATGAAGACTAGCATGTAGGTCAACTAATGACTTGAGCTCACAAGTCATGGATATGTGATATCAAGTTGACACATGGGTATACATTGGAGAATGTGTACTGAATTGACCCGCCATGAGAAAGTTTCATAGATTATCATATGAGTGTCATAAACTTTCTCATGTGACTATTAGTATGAATAGTCCTTAGACCTGAAGTCACTACGGTTCCCTACATAAGGAGTTATGTACTTTGGTATCGTCAAACGTCACCCGTAACAGGGTGGACTATAAAGGCGATCACTGGGTATATAATGAATTATGCGGAGGGATGTGAGTGATGTAGATGTGATCTATCCCTCCCATATGACGGGAGTGATATCTGTGGACCCCTTGATTGAGTAGGACTACTGAAACGCATGGCCATGCTCAAATGAGTCAATATGAGATATTGAGCTCATTTGTTTGAGTGAGTCTACTCGGGGATCAAGAAACACAAGATTGATTGAGGATGACACGGTCTATGCCTTATTGGTCAATCTAGATATTAAGGATAGAAGGACAAGGTCATACACTATCATAGTCACGGAGGTTTAGTCGGATCTCGACTTTTCTTGTTACTTGGGTAGCAATGATGCATTGCTAGATGCCGCTCATTGTTTATGTGTCTAAAGCGTTTAGACGCATTGCCAACGTCATGAGAACCTATTGGGTCACACACTAAGGACATGATGCTTCGGGAGCCCGAGGTGGGAACTCGGGAGATCTGAGCCCGAGTTGGGAACTCGGGAGATCTGAGCTCGAGTTAGGAACTCGGGAGGTCAATTCGGGAGCTCGAGTTGGGAACTCGGGAGCGTGGGTCGGCACTCGGCAGACTGGGCTGGGAGCTCGGCAGACTGGGTCGGCACTCGGCAGACTGGGCTGGGAGCTCGGCAGACTGGGTCGGCACTCGACAGACTGGGTCGACACTTGGCAGACTGGGCTGGGAGCTCGACAGACTGGGTCGGCAGTCGGCAGACTGGGCTGGGAGCTCGGTAGACTGAGTCGGAGCTCGGCAGACTGGGTCGGAGCTCGGCAGACTGGGTCGGGAGCTCGACACTCGGGAGACTTGGTCGGGAGACTTGGTCGGGAGACCTAGTCGGAAGCCCGAAAGGCCCGGTCGGAATTGTATGTGTAGGAAAGAGAAATGTCTCTCTTCATTGGATGAAGAGAAGGTGAAGAGTCACATGGAAAGATGTGCTCTTTATTGGCTTTAATGAAGGGAAGTCAAAGAGACAAAAGACTCTTCATATTCATGGGATGAATATAAAAGAGGGACATTGTCATTTGAATGAAGTGTGTGCGCATTCCTTCTTCCCTTCCTCTCTTCTTGCTCTTCTCCCTTTTGACCGAAACCCTATTGTAGGGTTCTTGGTGTTCTGCGAGCTACCTCAAGTTGCTAGCACAACTAAGGTAGTTCTCTCGAAGTCGAGAGATTGTGTCCGTGTGGATACGAATAGAGGCACGGACGCTTGAACGTGCAAGAGATCCGGCGCATCTTGGACGAGCGAGATAAGCAAAGGGCACGCTCCAAAGGTATATCTTCTTTAGAAGTAAATGTAGATCAACTTTGTACGAGTTTTTCTTTCGCATGGATCGCTCGAGGGTTCTTGTTTCCGCTGCATTTTTATGTTTTGGTGCAGGGAGAACCCAACAGTTGCGAGGACCGTTACAAGGATTATCCAGTAACCGACAATTGAGGGGACGTGGAGAAGAACATGGGGACACGTGTGACTGCCGCCTCAGGTATAAAAGGTACTCCAACCCCCAAGGTAAGGGGGTTACGCTCATTCTTACACACACTTCTCCTTATTTCTTTCTCTCTCAGAGACTCTCGTACTGACTTAAACGTCGGAGTGGACTCCGCCGGACAATCTCCGGCATGCTCCCATTAACGCTCGTGTTAATCTCGCAGGATGGGAGCTCTTCCTCTCTTGTCATCATCCTCGTGGGCTGAACTCTGGTGACTGGCCGTCGACGTTGATTCTTTCCAGAACAATATCCAATAAAATATATTGGACCATATTAAAGCTTACAAAAGTAGATGCCCTTTTGAATGTTCTCATTGATAAAACGACAATTTACCAAAGGGCGTACGTAACAATTGGAAATTACCAAAGGGCGTCCCATGGTTTCTATTTTACCAAAGGGCGCAACCATTGAAGTGAACTTCCTATTATACCCTTGGCGCCACAAAATGCCTTTTCCATTCCCATTTCGAGACATCCGAACCACTTTTGCAGTAAAATAATAATATGTGGTTCGGATGGCAAGGTAGTAGAATTTTTGGTCATTCTCTCTCTCACCGCAACAACGTAAATGGTATTGTTGAAGGAGGACATTGTGCGTGCCCTAGTTGTGCTTTAGTCGCTTGCTCATCCCTCGAATCCCTCCGCCCAACCAAAACCTAGGCTCCTATACAAGAAAGTGGTAGTGTGTGAACCTGAGGCAGCTTTAAGTGTTAACGTTGAAGTTGATACTGCTTGGCACTATCAAAGTAGGATTTAGGGTTTCTGCAGGGTTGATTTCCATCATAATGGCAGGAAAAAGGTCTGTGGGTGGTTCATCGTCTTCTTCATTGGCATTAATCACCAAGGTATGTTAGCGATAGGCTTAGGTAAGAAAACATAGTTTGTGAAATTGTTTATATTTATTTTTGCTGAATAAATTTGTAATGTATAAAAACTGTAGGGTTCAGATGACTTTGGGAAAAAATTACATTGGTGTAGTGTTTTAGGCCACTTTAAACATTTTGTTGAAGCATTTGAAATTTTAAATGATCAACACATTGCGAAGATCAAAGAGTCGTCCTTCAGTATTTTCTTGGACATTCAAGAATTGCAGCATATCCGGGGAATTTTGGTTAATATATTTGAAAGTTGGGATTCAACCTCGTAAGTTTTTAAATTCTCAGGTAATGGTTTTAATTATGAATTATAAACAATATCTATAGTAAGATAAAACTTGGATATAGTTGGCCTTAAATGATTGATATTTGATCAATTTAAATGAGCGAATTTAAGGTGAAATTCACTTCAGGCCTTCGGTAGGCCCGAAATGATTTTATTTCAGGCCTACTGAGGGACTGAATTGAATTTACTTCAGGCCCTCGGTAGGCCTGAAAGGATTTCATTCAGGCCCACGTTGGGCCTGAAATGAATTGAATTCAGGCCCAACGTGGGCCTGAAATGAATTCATTTCAGGCCCAAAGTGAAATAAGTTGAAGCCTATATTGTTGATGATAACTAATTATTTTAATTGTTTCAGGTGTACCGGTTGTGTTCACCAGACGAGATGTTGCTTTGGTACTAGGTATAGTGGACCGTGGAGTTTCGGTCCCTATTAATTCAACTAAAGCATCGAGTGACCTCTATCGTACTTACTTCTCAAAAGAAAAACAATCTACGAGAACAAGAATTGAGGACTTACTTAAACATTATTCTAAAAGTGTTGAATCAGAGGATGATGTGTTATTAGTTTGTAAATTATATATTTTGTATATATTTGTTTGTGTTTTATTTTTGTCTAGTACATATAAGGTCCCTCTAGGGCTTGTAGATATAGTAGATGATTATGACAATCTTGGTAGATTCAACTGGGTGGAAGCTATCTATAAATTTTTGTCTCCCCAATTACCTAAGATTGGGGAATTATTTTCATCAAGTCAGGGAAACCAGAGGACCACCAACCTCCCTTACGTAAAGGGATTTGCTGGGCTTTTGGCAGTGAGTAGAATTAACCTAAATTATATTTTATAATATTTTGCTGTCATTAATGTTATTGTCTGGAAAACTTTGTGTAGGCATAGTTTTTGGAGCATGTACCCATTCAAAAACCATACAATGTTGAAGGACCCCGAATAAATAAGTGGAGGAATATTCCTTCGCATATTAGTAGGGTGAGGGACCTTGTCAACCAAATCAGGTCCGAAGGGGTAATTATTCTAAACTGTGATCTATGTTAGTTTGATATAGAGGCAGTAAAATTTGTGTACTTGGTAATTGACAGGTGATTGTTGAAATAATTCCTAACCTACATGAAAACACATTGTTTGAGAACCTTGAGATTGGGGATGACATTCCACGGGCAATGGAGACATCACAAGGACATGACACAGAAGATGTAAGGCCATGTGGTGAATGCATTCTTAAAGACACCCTAATCAAGGAGCTAACAGAGGAGAATATATGTTTGCATGAAAGGGTTAAGGAATTAATTTCAATTATTGAAAAAAAAAGGATGGAGGGTCAAGAAAGCTATCCTATAGTCAATCCTCTTTCTGATCCAGTATCTTGTAGAACAAGGAGAGGACGTGACCGAACTCGGTATGATTACAGGGATACTCCAATTGAGAGTCTAGTATGGCACTAGCTATTACATAAGGGGAAGCGGAGAAAGGAACAAATATTAAATGTCATGGACAAGGGAAAAAGGAAACTTAGTGAGGAGGATATGGATGAAGAAAGAGAAACCATTACTGTAATGGAAGTCATGTCTGAAGAAGATATAGAGGAGGAAAAAAGAAGGACCTCCGAACTATACAAAATGAGGCAACAAGACATTGATGTATATGAGTTCTTTTCATATAAATTACGTCAAATTTATTGAATTTGGTCATTAATTAGTTTGGTCTAAATTGTATCGATGTAGTTTGTGAAGAAACATTTTATGAAGTCGAAGAAGAAAAATCAAGATAAAGAAGTGACCTACGTGATAAATAAATTGGAGAACCTAAAGTAAGTTATGAAACATAGTTTAGTTAATATATTTGGGGCTTTAATTATAATCTTATCAATTAACTTGGCAGGTTGGCTAATGAATTTATCTGGGAGGATGCACCCTTTGCTTTGAAATTGCATTCATTTTTACAAATCCTCAATGGAGAGGTTTTTACAAAATGCGAGGTCATTGATGTCTTCTGTAAAATGTTATTTAGGGGAGCATCCACATCTGGTAGGTCATACAACAAGTCAATATATTGTTCTACCTTCTTCACAGTAAGTGATGTAAATTAGTATGAATTAATAGATTGTGGAAGACCTACTATTATGATGTGGTTATTAATAATTTTGATTTTGTAACTTTTTAGGCTTCAATAAGATCGTCAAGAAAGTTTTCCCTGTAACAAGTGATGAAGACGGATATGATAGAACAAGGGTTTAGATATATTTTAATACCCTTGTGCAGTGATAATACACACTTTCACTTGTTGGCGGTGGATACAGAAGCAATGACTTTCATTCATTTAAATTCTCTTGCTAGTGGCCGTAAATATAAGCATGATTTTGACTCAGCGGTGAGCTACCTACCTTTATTCATATATATGTTCATCATTTGGTAAAAAATGTCATTGAAATTCATGATATATTTGACAGGTAAAAGAACTTAAACAATATACTCGCGAGGAACTTACGGCAATTCATCCATATCTACAAAGTCATCATCCCTTAGACAAATGGCCCTCCGTCAGACAAAAATGTCCCCAACAAGAACATAGGTCAGTAAGTGAGGAAGAGTTTGAAAATTTTAAAATCATCAAAGTATTTTATTACCCCACTTATTGAAATCAGAAATATTGTTTGTTATTTTCAGCGTGGACTGTGCCTTCTTTGTTATGCAATACGTCCGATGTCTCCTATACGATGAGAAGATAGATTTCAAACAAGGAGATATGACGAAAATGAAATTTGATCTGACAGTAAATATTATGGGAGACATGTATTGTAAAACATGAGACTGTCAATCTCTTGAAGTAATATTGTAAAAAAACTTCCTTTGCTGGTGATTCAGCTCCATTTGTATAGAAATTGTGTAATTTGTATGGATATAATTTATTGTCCAGAAAAATAAAACAATTGTGTGATGTTGATTCTGTTGGATCGATAGAACCGATAGAGGGCGGGTGAATATCGGTATTCATTTTTCGGAAAATTAAGAGCAAGTGCACAGCGGAAATAAAAAACAATAACACAGAGACGCAGTCGTTTTTACTTGGTTCGGAGCCTGGGTCGACTCCTACTCCAAGGCCCACGATCGTTGATCGTTTACTTTGGGCAATTCTATATGAGCGCAAAATCAGTTTACAAGAATAGATTTACAAGTATAGCACCATAAACTTTTAATAAAAAGGAAGACTCTTCTTTTACCGACGTTCGGTTGTTGGTTGACTTTCCGGAGCAGCGGGACGTCGCAGGCTCGAGTTGGGCAGTTTCCGGAGCAAGGCGTGAGCACAGAAGAGCGTGGAAGTGTTGGTTCGAAGTTGTTGTTGAAGGCTTGGGCGTTGGGTGCTATTTATAGCATCTCGGGGCGCCCTGGACGTCGGGGGCGCCCTGCCACTTGTCAACCGATCCGGTTTTAGCTCGGTCAAGCGTTATCCCATCCGAATAGGGATAACTTTGACTCTGGGGGCGCCCTGGTCGCAGAGGGCGCCTTGGCTGACTTCTTCCGCGCAGAAATCTCGGCTGTGGATAAAGATGAAGCTTCGCAGACTTGGGCGCGGGGCGCCCTGGCTGCTGAGGGCGCCCTGGCTGCTGAGGGCGCCCTGGCTGCTGAGGGCGCCCTGGCTGCTGAGGGCGCCCTGCCCAGTAAGCAGCCGAAGCCCTTTTTGCTTCACTTGGTTCTGGTTCACCTTGGGGGCGCCCTGCTCAGCTGCTGCCTCACTCCTTTGAGGCTCTCTGAGTTGCAGACACACGTTCCTTCGGTCCTGCATCCAGGGTTAGTCCAAAACACAATAAAACAATTAATTATTAGTTTATACAACCTTAGCTATCTTGGTTCTGACTTTGGTCTCCAAAATGGAGCCCTAGGTCGAACCGACGCCTACTGTTCCCTCGACGGGGAACGCGTCCTCACCTACTCCTCTCGGGAGAATGTACCTGATGCCAACCGCTCCTTTGGTTGGACTTTTGCCTGGCGGTCCTTTGCCAGGGCTTGGATGCCGAGCTATCCTTTGCCCGGTGCCTAGCATTCCTTTGCTAGGGCTTTAGTCCCAAGCTGTCTTTCGCCTGGCGCCTAGCAGTCCTTCGCTAGGGCTTTAGTCCAAGCTGTCCTTCGCCTGGCGCCTAGTAGTCCTTCGCTAGGGCTTTTTACCCTGGCATTCCTTCGCCAGGTGCCTAGCAGTCCTTCGCTAGGGCTTTTGACTCTGGCATTCCCTCGCCAATGCCTAGTAGTCCTTCGCTAGGGCTTTTCCTGTACACTAGAGTAACTTGTTAGAAAACAAGTAAGACTTAACTTTTGAACTCTGTTGCCATTATCAAAACATAGGTTTAACTTGGGTGCTTTCTGCACCAACAATCTCCCCCTTTTTGATTTATGATAACCCTAGTTCAAAAAGTTAAGTTTAAGCATGAAAAGTTAAATTTCGTTCCCTTCCCCTGGAAGGAATCTCCCCCTTGATTTTTCAAAAATTCGTGGGGGTTAGAAAAACTTTATTTGTACTTTAAAAACTTAAGTTTTAGGTACTTAGAAATCTTTTGATAACTTAAGTTAGAAGTACATAGGAGAGTTTTTGAAAGCATGATTTTAGAGTACTAAAAATGTTTGAAGCCTTAAGTTTTGAGGTACTCAAAAGTTTTGAAAGTGTTAACTTAAGTACTTGGTAAGATTTCAAAAGCTTAACTACTTAGTAAGAAAAACTTTAGTACATTTGGAAAACTTAAGTACTTAATAATTTTGAAGATTTAAGTACTTAATAAATTTGGAAGATTTAAGTACTTAATAAATTTGGAAGATTTAAGTACTTAATAAGTTTTGAAAAACTTAAGTACTTAATTAATTTGGAAGATTTAAGTACTTAATAAATTTTGAAAAACTTAAGTACTTAATAAATTTTGAAGATTTAAGTACTTAATTAATAATTTGAAGAAGATTTGCTTAAGTACTTGGCTAATTTTGAAAAGGTTTTTGAAAAGTTTAAGTACTTAGAAAAATTTTTTAAAAGGCTTAAGTATTTTTGAATAAAGGATAAGAAAATTTTGACAACTTTTTGAATAAAGGATAGAGTAAAAAATATTTGTGCAAAAATGTTTTACTCTCTCCTTTCCTATCTCTCCCCCTTTGCCATATATCAAAAACAGATAAATATAGCAGAAAAAGTTACATAAAGGAAATAAGTAAGATTTTGCTGTACTGAACCAATTCATTATTAGATTTAAATCAAATCAGTCAATTTTCTCTGTAGGGACCTGTCTAACCCAATTAGCTACTTACTAACTGTTATAAACAGTAGCTTTTGCTAGGGTTAGTCAAGTTAAGTGTTTCTGTTCAAGTTAGATTTTCTAAACTTGACACTTAACTTGATTGCTGTGTAAGTTGTATTTAGTGCCCCAATTACTGCAGATGCACTGACTTAAAGCATCTTGAATTAAGGCAAAGACCTAAGCATCTCAACCCATTCTAGGTTATCAATCAAAAGTACTCTAAGGTGCTTGTGAGATGCTGGCTTCTAAGTCTATAGGTGCATGCAGTTCTAGGGTTAGGGCCTAGGCTAAGTCCATTTTCAAAAAAAAACCTTAGTTTTGAAAAGGGGTAGTTTTGAAATAAAAATAAAACTAAGTCGAAAAAATGAAAACTGATTTTGAAATTAAGTAAAGCAGTTTTTCAAATTCTATTTTGAGTTACAAGTTTTAAAAAGCAAGTAGAACAGTAATAGAAGGAAATGTAGTTAATCTATTCTACTGAACACAATCCTAACTGCCTTCTTAGTGAACTGAACTCAGATTCAGGTAAGGGTTTTGTGAATATATCAACTAAGTTGGATTTAGAGTCAACATGCTTAAGTACTATTTCACCCCTGGCTACATGGTCTCTTACAAAATGATGTTTGACTTCTATATGTTTGATTCTTGAATGTTGGATTGGGTTCTTAGTTAAATTAATTGAACTTATATTGTCAATAAATACTTGAGTTTGGGTGTAGTTGAGCTGGAAGTCCTTTAGTATATGCATCATCCACAAAAGTTGAGCTACACACTCTCCTAAGGCCACATACTCAGCTTCAGTTGTGGATAGAGCTACACAGTGTTGTTTTCTGCTGCACCAACTAACTAAACTCTGTCCTAACAGTTGGCAGCTTCCACTTGTGCTCTTTCTATCTAATTTACATCCAGCATAATCAGAATCTGAGTATCCTGTCAAATCAAAAGTTGAGGTCCTAGGATACCAAATTCCTACATTTAGGGTGCCCTTTACATATCTTAGTATTCTTTTTAGGGCTGCTAAGTGTGTTTCCTTAGCACAGGTTTGGTACCTAGCACACATCCCTACAGCAAAAAGAATGTCAGGTCTACTGGCTGTAAGGTACAGTAGGCTACCTACCATACTCCTATAGAGTTTGGGGTCCACTGGTTTGCCATCAGGGGCTTGAGAGCTTGAGAGGGTTGCAAGATCTCTTGGAAGGTAGAAAGTTGAGGAGGAGAAGTGTTTTGGGTGTGAAGAGAAGAAGGGGAAGGGAGCCCCTTTTTATAGGCAGTTTCGGGCGCCCTTTCTCGGGAGTGCGCCCTGCCTGACGAGGGCGCCTTGACCAGGCTGCAGCTGAGTTTAGGCAGCTTTCGCCACTGAAGGACATTGGCGAGGGCGCCTTTCCGGACGAGGGCGCCTTGACCAGGTCTGCAGTTCCGTTTGTGCAGCTTTCTGCCGTTGAATGACTGTGGGAGGGCGCCCTGCATGACAAGGGTGACCTAAACAGAGCTGCAGCTGCCTTTTGGCAGCTTTTGACCACCCTCGGGGCGCCCTAAAGAGATTGGGCGCCCTAAGATCTGGTTTTGACCCAATTTGAGTGTTTTCGACCGGATTTGACCTAATTTGAGGCATTCCTTCGCCAGGTGCCTAGCAGTCCTTCGCTAGGGCTTTTGACTCTGGCATTCCCTCGCCAGTGCCTAGCAGTCCTTCACTAGGGCTTTTCCTGTACACTAGAGTAACTTGTTAGAAAACAAGTAAGACTTAACTTTTGAACTCTGTTGCCATTATCAAAACATAGGTTTGACTTGGGTGCTTTCTGCACTAACAGATTCACATCGAGTTGATGCAATGTAGTGTACCAACTGATACGGTAAGAAAACATAACTCTTAATGATTTGGACTAAGTTTGCACACCAGAAATAACATCTCTTTGGTTAACTCTAACTACTGATATATATCCAAGTATCGAATGTCATCAGTGGGTTTCTGATACATACTTTGAAAATATGACTTAATGGTCTCGAAGGAATTGAAAATTGGTATGCATTCTGTATTGACTTAGTAAGCTGGATTATCTCTACCATAAATTTAAAAAACTTGTTTCAAATTCTAAAAATTAATAATTAAATAAAATTACAGGATTTGATCACAACTTGTAGATAAATATAGAATATTAATCTATAAATCATTATTTTATTTAATAGGCAAGGTGAGCATGAACTTAACTTTTCAGGCCCACGGTGGACCTGAAATAAAATGAATTCAGGCCCACGGTGGGCCTGAAATAAATCATTTCAGGCCCACGTCGGCCCTGAAATAAAACTTTTCAGGCCCAAGGAGGGCCTGAAATAAAAACTTTCAGGCCCAAGTTGGGCTTGAAATCACTTCAATTCAGGCCCAGTATGAGCCTGAATAGCTCCATTTCAGGCCCAGGGTGGTCCTGAAATCAAGTGATTTCAGGCCCACCGTGTGCCTCAACTCGGAAAATTTCAGGGTCTCTGTTAACCATAAAATACTTCTGATTTAAGTTGGTGGATAATAAATTTGAAGTTGTATAGGTGTAATACGTTTATAGAACATAACTCATAAATATTGGTACTTAGTGTGCACATAAAAACCCACTGATATACCTAAAAACCTCTTATTGCAAACTACTACTATAGCATTGGTGATACAGGAAGATTAGAGGTTTGGGCACCCAAAATCTCATCTCCTAGCTCAACCCTATCTACTGATATAGGTTTCTCAGAATTCCAGATATGGGAGGTCCATTAGTGAGTTTTGCTCAAAACTCACTGATATACCTAAACCACTCCTATAGCAATGGTGATATAGCAAGATTAGAGGTTTGGCCACCCAAAATCTCATCTCCTAGCTCAACCTTATCTACTGATATATGTTTCTCAGAATTCCAGATATGGGAGGTCCATCAGTGAGTTTTGCTCAAAACTCACTGATATACCTAAACCACTCCTATAGCAATGGTGATACAGCAAGATTAGAGGTTTGGCCACCCACAATCTCATCTCCTAGCTCAACCCTATTTACTGATATAGGTTTCTCAGAATTCCAGATATGGGAGGTCCATCAGTGAGTTTTGCTCAAAACTCACTAATATACCTAAACCACTCCTATAGCAATGGTGATACAGCAAGATTAGAGGTTTGTCCACCCAAAATCTCATCTCCTAGCTCAACCCTATCTACTGATATAGGTTTCTCAGAATTCCAGATATGGGAGGTCCATCAGTGAGTTTTGCTCAAAACTCACTGATATACCTAAACCACTCCTATAGCAATGGTGATACAGCAAGATTAGAGGTTTGACCACCCAAAATCTCATCTCCTAGCTCAACCCTATCTACTGATATAGGTTTCTCAGAATTCCAGATATGGGAGGTCCATCAGTGAGTTTTGATCAAAACTCACTGATATACCTAAACCACTCCTATAGCAATGGTGATACAGCAAGATTAGAGGTTTGGCCACCCAAAATCTCATCTCCCAGCTCAACCCTCTCTACTGATATAGGTTTTTCAGAATTCCAGATATGGGAGGTCCATCAGTGAGTTTTGCTCAAAACTCACTGATATACCTAAACCACTCCTATAGCAATGGTGATACAACAAGATTAGAGGTTTGGCCACCCAAAATCTCATCTCCTAGCTCAACCCTCTCTACTGATATAGGTTTTTCAGAATTCCAGATATGGGAGGTTCATTAGTGAGTTTTGCTCAAAACTCACTGATATACCTAAACCACTCCTATAGCAATGGTGATACAGCACGATTAGAGGTTTGGCCACCCAAAATCTCATCTCCTAGCTCAACCCTATCTACTGATATAGATTTCTCATAATTCCAGATATGGGAGGTCCATCACTGAGTTTTGCTCAAAACTCACAGATATACCTAAACCACTCCTATAGCAATGGTGATACAATAAGATTAGAGGTTTGGCCACTCAAAATCTCATCTCCTAGCTCAACCCTATCTACTAATATAGGTTTCTCAGAATTCCAGATATGGGAGGTCCATCAGTGAGTTTTGCTCAAAACTCACTGATATACCTAAACCACTCCTATAGCAATGGTGATACAGTAAGATTAGAGGTTTGACCACCTAAAATCTCATTTCCTAGCTCAACCCTATCTACTGATATAGGTTTCTCAGAATTCCAGATATGGGAGGTCCATCAGTGAGTTTTGCTCAAAACTCACTGATATACCTAAACCACTCCTATAGCAATGGTGATACAGCAAGATTAGAGGTTTGACCACCCAAAATCTCATCTCCTAGTTCAACCCTATCTACTGATATAGGTTTCTCAGAATTCCAGATATGGGAGGTCCATCAGTGAGTTTTGCTCAAAACTCACTGATATACCTAAATCACTCATATAGCAATGGTGATACAGCAAGATTAGAGGTTTGACCATCCAAAATCTCATCTCCAGCTCAACCCACTCTACTGATATAGGTTTTTCAGAATTTATTTTTCAGAAAAATAAAACAATTGTGTGATGTTGATTCACATCGAGTTGCTGCAATGTAGTGTAACAACTGATACGGTAAGAAAACATAACTCATAATGATTTAGACTAAGTTTACACACCAGAAATAACATCTCTTTGGTTAACTCTAACTAGTGATATATATCTAAGTATTGAAGGTCCATCAGTGGGTTTTCGATACATAATTTGAAAATATTACTCAATGGTCTGGAATTGAAATTTGGTATGCATTCTGTATTTACTAAGTAAGATGGATTATCTCTACCATAAATTTAAAAAACTTGTTTCAAATTCTAAAAATTATTAATTATATAAAATTACAGGATTTGGTCACATCTTGTAGATAAATATAGAATATTATTCTATAAAATATTATTTTATTTAATGGCCAAGGTGAGAATGAACTTAACTAATTTCAGGCCCACGGTGGGCCTGAAATTAAAACATTTCAGGCCCACGGTGGGCCTGAAATCACTTCAATTCAGGCCCAGTGTGGGCCTGAATAGCTCCATTTCAAGCCCAGGGTGGGCCTGAAATCAAGTGACTTCAGGCCCACCGTGTGCCTCAACGGGGAACATTTCAGGGTATCTGTTAAACATAAAATCCTTATGATTTAAGTTGGTGGATAATAAATTTGTAGTTGTATATGTGTATAAATCTGACACCATCTTTCTGGCCTAATTGATACGTTTATAGAACATAACTCATAAATATTGGTACTTAGTGTGTACATAAAAACCGACTGAATCATTCCTAAAAACCTCATATTGCAAACTACTCCTAAAAGTTTGGACACCAAAAATTTCATCTCCTAGCTCAACCCTCTCTACTGATATAGGTTTTTCAGAATTTCAGATATGGTAGGTCCATCAGTGAGTTTTGCTCAAAACTCACTGATACACCTAAATTACTGCTATAGCAATAGTGATACAACAAGATTAGAGGTTCGAACTTCAAAAACTTCATCTCCTAGCTCAACCCTCTCTACTGATATAGGGATTTCAGAATTTCAGATATGGTAGGTCCATCAGTGAGTTTTGATCAAAACTCACCGATACACCTAAACTACTGCTATAGCAATGGTGATATAGCAAGATTAGAGGTTCGGACCCTAAAAATTTTATCTCCTAGCTCAACCCTGTCTACTGATATAGGTTTTTCAGAATTTCAGATATGGTAGGTTCATCAGTGAGTTTTGCTCAAAACTCATTGATACACCTAAACTACTGCTATAGCAATGGTGATACAGCAAGATTAGAGGTTCGGATCCCAAAAATTTCATCTCCTAGCTCAACCCTCTCTACTGATATAGGTTTTTCAGAATTTCAGATATGGTAGGTCCATCAGTGAGTTTTGCTCAAAACTCACTGATACACCTAAACTACTGCTATAGCAATGGTGATACAACAAGATTAGAGGTTCGGACCCCAAAAATTTCATCTCCTAGCTCAACCCTCTCTACTGATATAGGGATTTCAGAATTTCAGATATGGTAGGTCCATCAGTGAGTTTTGATCAAAACTCACTGATACACCTAAACTACTACTATAGGAATGGTGATACAGCAAGATTAGAGGTTCGTACCCCAAAAATTTTATCTCCTAGCTCAACCCTGTCTACTGATATAGGTTTTTCAGAATTTCAGATATGGTAGGTCCATCAGTGAGTTTTGCTCAAAACTCACTGATACACCTAAACTACTGCTATAGCAATGGTGATACAGCAAGATTAGAGGTTCGAACCCTAAAAATTTCATCTCCTAGCTCAACCCTCTCTACTGATATAGGTTTTTCAGAATTTCAGATATGGTTGAGCTAGGATCAACCATTTTATTTCAGGCCCACCGTGGGCCTGAAACATTTGATTCAGGCCCACGGTGGGCCTGAAATCACAGATATTTTAGGCCCACCATGGGCCTGAAATAAAATGATTCAGGCCCACCGTGGGCCTGAAATAAAATGATTCAGGCTATAAAATTCACATATAAATGAACGATGCTGGGCCTGAAATAAAAGTTATTCAGGCCCACGATGGGCCTGAAATATAATTATTTCAGGCCCACCGTGGGCCTGAAATAAAATGTTTCAGTCCCAAGGTGGGCCTGAAATAATTATATTTCAGGCCCACCGTGGGCCTGAATAACTCTTATTTCAGGCCCAGCGTCGTTCATCTATATGTGAATTTTATAGCCTTGAAAATTAAATATAAATACATAATCAATAAAATGCACATGATAAATTAGAACAGAATTTTGATATATAATTGAAAGTTAGTTTGATTTTTATAAATAAAAATAGATATTACCTAAATTATATTTATAATACATATAAAGAAAAAAAGGCCGCCTAGGGCCTGAAATCATTTTATATCAAGCCCAGCAGTCACTCAGCTGTATAGCGTCCCTTAGACCCTAGCGCTTAGCAATCGTCTTCTAGCTCCAGATTTGTTGCGATTTCAAGGTAGCGTGCTTGTCTTCATTGGAGTACTTGTGGGCGACATCCTCGTCATCGCACTAGTCGAATTATACGTACCCTAATTTGTAGTTTGTGATTTCAGTTCTTGCTTTTCACCTAGGGTTAGCGATAGTTTTCAAGTAATAGACTGAATTTGAGCAGGTCCGTTTTATGAACGAATTCTAAGTGTCATTGTTTGTTTGTGTCAAATAATTGTTTGTTTGATGGTTGCTAAGTTCGGTATGGGTAAAAAAAGATCATCTTCAAAGAAAGCTGCTCCCACCAAATCTAAGAAACAGCAAGTCCCTGGGGGAAGTCATGGGAAAAAACATCTGCCACAACGAAAAATCAAATTGCCTACCGAGTATACAAGTTTTGCCAACAGAGGTCGAAGTAAACGAATGAACTGGAAAAGTAGCCTTTGCCATTTCAAAAATTTTATTGAATCTGTTCCACCCACACCAGCACAAGAACATTTGCTTCGAGAAACACCCTTTTCTTGGGTCCTCGACCTTCCTACTAGTTCTTGTGTAAGACCCCAGGTTCAGAACATGTTTGATAATTGGGATGAAGAAGAACAGAGCTTTGTATTCCATGGGAAAAAACTCAATTTCACAACGGTTGATATATCAGTTATTCTAGGGCTACCTGACCATGGAGAGATAGTCCAACTTGATTTAAATGAGGCCTCCAGCCCACTCTACAAGCAGTATTTTGAAGATTTCAGTTGTTCTGCACGGCATTTAGAGAAACTGCTAATAAAGTCTACATCCAATGACAAGCTGTACTGTCAGTTGTATATACTCTATTTTTTTGTACAGTGCTATTTTGTGGTAGTAGCAGCATACTTGCCTTCCTGCCCTGTCACTTATTGATTGCGTAGATGATTTTGACAATCTACCAAACTACAATTGGTGCAATGCCGTGTATAATTTCATGGCTCCTCAGTTGGGAACCATTGGAAAGGAGGTGACATTGAGGCATAGACCACATGTAGGTGATTCAACCCAACCAGCCAAGGCTCCCTTGCTCAAGGGATTTCCAAATATTTTGGCTGTAAGTGAGAGTACATATACATGCTAATATAATTTCCTGATGGATAGTATTTACTGATTATAATGATGTTGCAGGTATGGGTTAATGAACATATTAGTATTGCTGCTCCTGAACATCCTCATAGATTGCCAAGAATACTTCGTTGGACTTGGCCTAAAGCCCATGTTGACACTATCAAGAGGATGATAGACCGTGTGGCCACAAATTTAATTATTGTTGATTTAATTCCGTTTGATATAGAGCATGATTTGGTACCTGACTACTCTCCTCCAACTCAACCACTTGAGGTAGAATGTGAGGTATTATAGCAGGCACCAGAAGGAAGCCAGGCAGCACAAGGAAGGCTACAACCCTTACAAATGGAAGCCTGCAATATATGTATACAAAAACAAGAACAAATTGAAACCTTACAACAACAATTAAATGTAGCAATTAAAAGTTTGGAGGAAGCCAAAAGTGAGACGACATCAGCCATCAGTGCCAAGGATCAAATTATTGATCAGAAAGAAACAATAATTGCAGAGAAGGAGTCCCAGCTGAAACAAAAAGATGACATCATTGTTGAAAAGGATAAAATAATTGCTGACAAAGATTCGCAGCTTAAACAACAAGAGGAGCAAAATGATAAAAGGATAGCTGTAAGAGAGGGTATCATACTTCAATCTAACCAAAAAATCAAACAGTTGTATGAACAATTGCAAAGCAAAGGGTTAGATGAAGGTGAGCCACTTGCCAAAAAAAGGAAAATAACTCAGGTCAGACAAACCTACCAGGCCAAAGGCAAGGGCAAACAAGTTGTTCAGGAGGAGGATGAAGATGAAGATGAAGATGAAGATGAAGATGAAGATGACGAGCCTCCTGCCCTATCAATGTCAGATACTACAATGCAAACAACAAAAACTGCGACCTCCACCCAAACTAACATATCTGAACATCACGTAGCTAAAGCTAAAGAATTTCAAAAGGTGAAAAGCAAAATCTTGAAGAATTCCAGGGCATTCTTTAAGAAGACTAAAGATGCAGAGATTGCTGAAACATTATTAAAGCTTAGTAAATTAAAGTGAGTTAGTTGCTATTACGTTTGAAAAAATATTGTAAAACATTGATGATTATTGGCATTCATTAATAAAATTTAATCATTCAGAATTTCATTAAGTTGCTTATCTTATTTGCATGTAGGTATGAGTTGAATCCAGTATGGTCCAATGAGACCTTTACATTAGATATGCTATCTTTTTTGACAATAGTTGATTGGAATGACTACACCACGGGGGATTGCATCAATACATACTGGACTATTCTTGGAAATAAAGCAAAAGCATGTAACTCACCATACCAGCCCTCCATATTCTGTGGGGTGGAGTTTGATGTAAGTCAATTAGCTACTAAATCATTAATATTTTTTTCTATGATTTAGTCTACTGACACTTCCTTTTTAATAACCATAGGAACTTTTTGAGGCGATTCACGCTCAGGCTTTTGAACAAACTATTGCTACTGATACGGATAAGCCAATTAGATATATCATCTGTCCTCTAAATAATGCAGATGATCATTGGCATCTAATGGTTATTGACCTCGTGGAAGGTAGTATCCATCATTATAATTCTCTCGGCGTCACAGAAGGGTACACTGCCAAATTTGAAAAAACTGTAAGTTTTCTATTTCGTAGATATAACTTAAAAAAAGTTTCATACCAATATAATTGTTACTAATGTCATATCTTTGTAGGTGGCGTTTTTCAAAAATTTGAACTGGTCTTATTACAAGACATGGAATAAAGGATTGCCTTCCATATTTGGGACAGAGTTTAATAAAATTGTTGTAGAAGGACCCACCCAAAGAAGACCGTAAGAGGATGTTTGTTTTTGTTAAAAATAACAATGCATTTCATGGTTGGATTTATAAGATGACAACAATGTCAATATTGGTTTTTCAGGTCGGATTGTGCATTTTTCATGATGCGGTATGCAGAAAGTCTAGTTTTTCAAAGATCTACAGATTTTACCCAAAAGCAAATGAAAAATTATCGATTTCAGGTGGGCTATAAAATAATGAGAGACAAGTGCTGGAAGCTAAATCTGTAATTAGTGTTTTTGTTGGTACTATGTATATGTAATTGTCATCACAAACATTGTATATTTGTAATTATACAATCCATGTACTCCTTTTCAAATCAATGAAACTTTGCTTCGGATCATTGTTTTTGTCTCATATATGATCTATAATATGTAATTGTTATGGAACCCATCATTAATATTGAACCTTGCTTTTGCTAGAATCATTTGAATTCAGTACCACAGTGGGCCTGAAACAAAAGCATTTTAGGGAACCCACTCAGGGCCTGAAACAAAATGATTCAGTTGTATAATGTAAGTTTAATGACAAACAATATATGTGATACTATAATGGAGCCCATTTTGATACTCCAATGGAGCATTGCTTTCGATCCTTGTTATTGTGTAATCTCTAATCTCTAATCTGTCCTCTTGTTGATACTATAAGTAATATTGAACCTTACTTTTCCTCTACCCTAATTTTAAATCACAGCCCACGTTGGGCCAGAAATGAGATTATTTCAGGCCTATGCTGGGCTTGAAAATTCTCATTTCAGGCCCACGCTGGGCCTGAAATAATATCATTTCAGGCCCAGTGTGGGCCTGAAATAATCTCATTTCAGGCCCACGTTGGGCCTGAAATAATATCATTTCAGGCCCAGCTTGGGCCTGAAATAATTCCATTATTGGGCCTGACACAATAATCTCATTTCAGATTTCAAATAATTTAATATTAGAATGATTAAATATTTTATATAAATATACATGTTGTGAAATTATTTTTAATATAAAACAAAAAAGAGAGTACCTACATAGACATTGCACTACAATTTAATTCCATCCACATCATTACCTCATATTTTCAGAATTTGGCACAGCAGGAGGTTTGTTTCATGAACCTATGATATTTTGATTTCTCAAAACTCATTACCAGTAGTTAGAGTTTAGATAGCTAGGAGATGGTATGTTTGGTCTCCAAACATAGTCCTAATGATTATCAATTACGTGTTAATACAGTATCAGTTGGCACAGAACAATGAATCAACAAAGCAAACAAACAGAGGGTCTCAAATGACAGATATTCACAAACCATAGGACTTCAGGACTTCAAGACCTGAAATAACATTATTGTGGGTTTCAAAATCCGAAAATTTCACAACTGCTCAATTCTGCTTACATAAATTTACACAAGAAGAAATGTATCATAATATTGAAATACTTTTTCAAGTGACAACATTAACAACAACTAGTTTTTTGACAATATTATAGCTGTACAATATATAAAATATATACATTCAGTTATCCTCCATACAAAATATACACTTCAATCAGAATATTGGGTCACTACATATACCAATTAACTCAAGACCTTGGGGCTGGCGGTATTCTACATGTCCTTTTATTATGACCAAGTTGTTTGCACTGGCTGCATTTTAGTTTGACCTTGCCATTGTGTCTGGACTCTATCCGTGCCTTCTTTCGTCTACCAGGCTGCACAAGGCTATGGGGACATAGAACTGTAATGTCGTTTACTCCAGTAGGCCAAAACTGCTTGCTTCTACAAGGGAAAATACGATCCATGTAAACCCACTTCCAAGTTTCAGAATAAAAATAATGCTCACAATAAGGAAGTGTATCCATGTTCCTGTGAATGATTACGACAATAGCATGTGAGCAAGGAAGTCCTGAAATTTGAAACTCCCCACAATGACAAAACTTTTTTTCCAAATCAACAATGTATGAAGTGCCCCATGTTTCTACTTCCATTTCTGATTGAGAGTAAGGGTGAACCTTATAAGCTCTTGCTTTCTCTCTCCTTGAATCTATTTCTTTTGTAGCATAAGGTGTCAAAGCAACATGCCATTTGGAGACTTCCTCTCTACGATTATAGAACCATTGAGCAACTTTTCTTCTTGTATTATCAATTAACCTGTTTATGGAAAGCTCACGTGTAGACTTGAACAAAGCATTTAAGCTCTCCACACTATTCGTGGTAAGTATTCTGTACCTTCTCCCTGTAAAGTGTGCGTTTGCCTACCTTTTAGGGTCAATGTTGTGAAGCCACTTATGGGCAACTAGATGTTTTTCAAGCATTGTCTGCATTATCATATCACATTGGAGTGTTGTGTTGGCTCATGCTGCTGCCCAAAACAAATCTACAGCAGCTCTACTTCTAGTATCAGTTACTATATTACAACACATGTGGTGGCAACAAAAGGCATGATGCGCGTTTGGGTAGACTTTTCTAACTGCTGATATAATGCCCCGATGTCTATCTGATACTATGGTGATTGAGTGATCATCGACACCAAAGAACCTCATTGTATGCTCCAAAAACCACTCCCATGCAGACTCACATTCAACTTCAGCTATTGCAAAGACAACTGGAAGAACATTGTCATTACCATCAATCGTCGTTGCAATCAACATTACTCCCGGATACTTTCCTCTTAGGTGTGTGGCATCAATTCCGATAAGTCTACGCAAATAAGACCTGAACACCCTTCAGCAAGCACCAAAACCCCAAAAACACCGCTGAAACTGATTGTCACCATTCCTACATAGTGCCACATACGTTTCAGGATCTCTAGCTCTTAACTCACTCAGATATTGTGGAAGATCTCTGTAAGACTCATCATAATCTCCAACAACCTTTTTCAATGCTTTCTCCCTAGCTATGTATGCTTTTTTGTATGATATGGTTACTCCAAATCTAGCTTTAATATCTGATATAATCATACTTGGTTTGTATTGTTCATTATGAAGAAATTGCTCTTCAACAAAAGAAGCAACAAATGATGAAGAGCATGCATGATGATCAGTACTTTCCCTAACAGTTCTGCATTGGTGTTCCTTTATATATTTTGTAACAGTGAACTCTACTTCCCCCGTTGCTACTACTCTCCATGTACATGGTTGGTTGAAGCACACTGCTTTAACTCTATTTTTTTGGGTGTCAACTGGGTTATATCTCATATACTTAACCATGGCATGTTTGACAAGTGCATTCTTGAATTCTTCTCTAGATGCAAATATCTGCCCCACAAAAAATTCATGCCCATCTCTTGCCTCTACCTCTTCAATTGGCCCAGCAAGCAATCGAGAATTTAAAATATAAGGATCTTCAGCTAATGGAAACTCCTCCTCTAAGTCACTGTGCTTATCTGGGGGGAATTCATATTCCTCAATCTGCATATCATCGGCTTGGAATTCTAGTACACTTGTAATGGGTTCTAATTCATCTGCATTCCGGATTTCAATTCCTTCCTCCCCACTCCAGGTCGGCTCAAAGAATTCAACAACTCTTGTAGAAGAATTCAAACTCTCACCTTCTGTATTAGTTACTTCTTCATTTAGATCAATTGTCAAATTCCTTGTAATTTCTGATCCATTCCCCGTGACAGCATTATCATCAAGAGTATTCCATATTTCGGAGAGAATTTCGTCAACAACATTATCATCTCTGAAAAATAAATTACAATTACATTTAGCAAACTTTGAAAATCATAATCAAGGACCTAGGAAGGCCTGAGGGCCTGAAATATTTTGATTTAAGACCCTCAAAGGGCCTGAAATCATTATATTTCAGACCCTGTGAGGGCCTAAATATAATGATTTCAGACCCTACGAGGGCCTGAAATCATATTCAGGCCCTCACGGGGCCTGAAATAAAAAGATTTCAGGCCCTGTGAGGGCCTGAATATAAATATTTCAGGCCCTACGAGGGCCTGAAATAAAAAGATTTCAGGCCCTCACAGGGCCTGAAATCATATTATTTCAGGCCCTTGGAGGGCCTGAAATCCTTTTATTTCAGGCCCTCACAGGGCCTGAAATCAGTATATTTCAGGCCTTCACAGGGCCTAAAATCTTTTTATTTCAGGCTTTGACTGGGCCTGAAATCAGTATATTTCAGGCCCTTCGAGGGCCTGAATTATATTGATTCAGGCCCTCAAATCCAATGATTTCAGCCCCTGTAAGGGCCTGAAATTTTTTCATTTCAATCCCTGGGAGGACTTGAATTCCTTTTTTTCAGGCCCAGTGCCTGAAAACAACATATTTCAGTCCCTCCTAGGGCCTAAAATCTAATGATATCATGCACTCCTAGGGACTGAACTCCTTTAATTTCTGGCCCTTCTAGGGCCTGATATGGTAATATATCACCCCTAGGTCGAATTCAAGCATTTATTTAACTTAAGTTTAACAAATTTCAGAGAGCCCTTATTATGTAATGCATATCACCCTTAGACTCCTCCAAACATAAAAATTGTAGCAAGAGTTGATAAGTATAAAACTAGGTCTGATACAATATCAAAGATGACAATCATACGTACATCACTATTTGTATTTGTTACCAATCTGTTGCTTGCTTTTCTCCTTCAACACCTATCTTCCTCAGTTGCCTTGATGAATTGAGTTGTGCAAGGTCGAAATATATACGTACCCTCGTGATGATTCGACTTGTGCAAAATAGTAATATATATATAGGCTGACAAAATTTCCACTACCTTGCCATCCGAACCACATATTAGTATTTTACTGCAAAAGTGGTTCGGATGTCTCGAAAATGGGAATGGAAAAGACATTTTGTGGCGCCAAGGGTATAATAGGAAGTTCACTTCAATGGTTGCGCCCTTTGGTAAAATAGAAACGATGGGACGCCCTTTGGTAATTTCCAATTGTTACGTACGCCCTTTGGTAAATTGCCGTTGATAAAATGTTATTAGGATTTCTTGTCATAATCCTTTCTTTTTAATTCACTCTAGCAATGCTTCATCTTTGAAACTTTAGTAATCTAAATATATTCTTGATAAGGGTAATTAGAATCAAATTTCATCGATTATGCTAAAGCTTTTCAAGTGAAAATCATTTATAAACTTTTGTTTTTAACTTATCTATATCTCGTGAATTATAAAATTTAATGAATTCATTTCCGTCATCAAGATTTTTAGAATGGCGCATATAACGTCTATAAGTGATATAATTAACCATGGAACATTTAGCAGGTAAATCACCAAAAGCTTCTAATATTTTTTTTATCATAGACATTTTCATCTTTCATACTTCGCAAGCATGTGCTCTTTATAAAATCTCCATCCATAGTCAAATTAGGAGTGCATTGTAACTATTAGTGCATGTTTAATAGAAAGTTATTATTGATAATCTTAATTTTCTATCTTAAATTCATATTATTAAATTTTATTTGATTTAAGTAATCAGTGATTCTCTCTATCACATAGATAAATGAGAGATATAATTTGAAATGTGATTATTTTATGATTATAAGATTTAATATGATTTTGAATTAACAAAAAAAATCATTTTTTTTCTAAATTTTTTCCCCAAATAAATATTCCAAAATAATCAACCTTAACACTTATCTTGCAAATTCAAAAGATAATGATGAAAAAAAGATACTATAAGGAGAACGTGATAAAAAGATACTATAAGGAGAACATGATAAAAAGAAGTGAACATAATTTTCTAAATAAGGATCATACATCTAAGGGTTGTCACGCTTGGCTATATTTAGAAGTACTGAATTTTTTCACAAATAAATAATTTCAAGTAATCTTTTTTTTTTCTTATAATTTTAAGTAAAGGATTATTATTGTGTATGGAGTTATTCCTATTCTTGGTAGGTGGCCATGTCCGTAATCCGTAGCTCGCATAGAACTTTTTGAATATTGGATAATTGGTGGTTTGGATATGGTAGAAGTCGTAGTAGATTCTACTGGGTTAATTAGATTTAATTCGTTAAGTTGTTTTCTAGCAATTATATTTCGTTCTTCATCAAAATATAATTCCAAGTCATTATCAAATTTTTATTGTTGTTTCAAAATTTTCAAGTTCGGTTAATTCTTTTGGGGTTAGATAATTTATCATTTATGAAGGTATGTATAAGAATTCAACTAAATCATCAATAAAACTCATATTGTGTTACTTATTGAAACATATAATTCATGTTACTTATATGATATAGTAATAGTTGATTTACAACGTAAAGGTGTTTCTTACCTAATTGTTGCATGATGCTAAAATTATCTTTAATTAAAGTGTTTTTTAATAGTCATTAAGTTGAAATTATCTACTTCTTTATTGTCTTCACTTTCTGAAGAAGGTTGATAACTATTAAATCTTATTGTGAGGTCTCTATTCTTATTTTTGTGCATTATTGATTTTATTGGTTGTAAGGTTTATTGTGGTGTAGCTAAAGTTATAATCCATTCTAGTCCTACTAAGGTTTTGGACGAAAAATCTCTTGGTTTGAGAAATAAATTCCTCTTAAAGTAAGAACTTCAATGATATAATTAATTTATATTCTAAAATTATTATTAATTTGAGTCATTATTTTTTCTAAGAAAATAATGCCAATTTGTATGTTATCTTTCTTAAAGTCTCCATAACCTTTTGCCTTGATAATGATGCTAATATGTTTAACAAAATCTTAAATTGTCATATTAAAGTTGGGGCAAAAATATGTTATCCCTATGTTATTGTTAATATCGACATCAATATGTCTGATAATTATCTTTTCTTTGTCTACGAATCTAGATTCATATAAGACAAGTAATATCTTGCCTCTTATGCTCTTCCTAGTTAAACCTCTAAGACTAAATATAATTAGCCCTAAATGTATATAATTATGTTGTCGGACGAGAAGTAATCGTGCTATCTCTTCGGTCATTAAAGTTTGGCATTCTTCTCCTTCATCTGGAAAGTGAAGAGATTATATCATGTGATGGTGAAATAATGAAGTGTGAAGGAGAATCTTCCTTAGTTATATGTCTTCTTGGATTTAGCGTGTTGAGTTGTGTGTTGGAAAATATAGTAAGGTCTCTTTCGACATCTACTAATTCCACTAATCTATGATTAGAAATATTGTCTTCTACCCGTTATGATATTGTCTAACTAAGAAGTTATATTTGTTTTAATTCGTCTGTCATTTATTGCTGGAAGGGCCTGTAAACATCTTAGTTGATGTTGAAGGTATTGTTAAGCTCATTTTGAATGAGGAGTATAAAAGGAATAAGTTTTAGGTTGTTTCCTAGGAATTATATTTCCTGTAGACAATTTGTTGAAGTCCTTTGTTAAATTGTCTATACTTTCTTTCCACTCTGTAGCTTATGTTATCTTTTGTATTTTTGTTTCTACTTAAAGTAGTCTGTTTTCTAGTAGGGTAAGTCTATGGTGTAATGATGATAATAAGGCTATGATAGTATTATATTGTTGAATTAAAACCTGATCTCCTTTTCCAGTAATTTCAAGTTTACAATAGCCGTTATTTTGAATCTTTGAAATTGTTTAAAAAATTCGAAGGCATCTTCATAATATGTATTTTCAAAGTTCAATTTGTTCATTATATTTAATGTATTCAAATAGCGCATGTATATTTTTTTTTGGTCGTTGGCTATCTTCGAGTAGCGCATTTAAATTTAATGTAGTAAAATCGTCTTAGCCTGAAATTCAAATTGTTTAGATTGAAGTTCAAAGTTTTTAAGCTTGTTTTCTTCTATTAGTCTTGAAAGGCTTAAAATTTCTTTCTTGGTAGGAATACTAAGTAAATTAAGCTAGCTAAATCTTCTGTTTAAGGAGTCTTGTGTGTATTTTCAAATGTTTTTGTTTCTTTTTAAGTCGTTTATTAGTTATGTTTGTTGAATCACAGTAATAGATACTTGTTCTAATATATAATAGGGTTGTTTTCTTGAGATGTTAGAGAACTACGTACCTAAGCTAATGACTAAGTTTGTAAAAGTATTTAAGTGTGGGTTTTCACTATGTATATAGTGGTTGAATGTTCTAGATCTAATGTAATAATTATTTTTAAAATGGTCTAAAATTATGATCTTTCTAGCAGGGGTTTGTAGTATTAGATCTAAAAAGTCTAGTTTCTAAAAACTTAAAACACAGTTAAATTTGAAATTATTCATTTGCGGTCAATAGATTCTTAGAGCTTTGAAACCAATATTTTATTTTTGTATTTTTTTTTAAATTTTGTTTTTGTGTTTTTCTGGGTGTATAGTAATTACAAATAGTAACTAATGAATAGTAATTACAAACCGTAACGAGTAAATAGTAATTGTGAATAGTAACAAGTGAATAATAATTAAGAATAATAATATCAAACGGTGATTGTGAATAGTAATTTCAAACATAATTATAAACCGTAACTAGTGATTTATTTTTATGTTTTTTATTTTATTTTTGTTTTTTTTGATGAATAGTAATTACAAACAGTAACTAATGAACAGTAATTATAAACTGTAATTGGTAAATAGTAATCAAGAATGGTACCCAGTAAACAATTATTATGAATAGTAATCTCAAATAGTGCTTCTGAATAATACTTTCAAATAGTAATTATGAACAGTTACTAGTGTTTTTTTTACTTTGTTTTTGTGTTTGGATGGATCTAGCCTTAGGAAAGATATTTTTCTCATATTTGCTTTTTATCATGTATGTCTTATTATTCAAGCTTTATCCTGACTTTTGTGAGTCTTATAACAAGCTCTTAGTAGCTCTTGCTGCCCAACTTAGTGTGCATAAGTTTTATAAACTTAAACCATTAGATAATTCCTAATTTTATAAAGACAAAGAAGATCAATACAAAGTCTTTCCTCAAGCTCAGAAATTTCTTTTAGTAAACTGTCATAGAAATTTATAGGAAGATTTACAAGTTAGGAAATTTAAAACAGACAAATTAACATAACTAGATAATTACACATACACATACGGAACTTATAAGGATATTACAGGAGATACTTATAGAAAAATTAGAAATTACACTTGGAAATACACTTGCACACTAATACTTTCACAGTTGCACACTTACGATCTTAGCATTTTTTGAGGGATGCTTCTTGCTAGAGGTCAAGGGTTCCTTTTATAAAGGAGAGGAGAGGGGAGTTGTTGCATGGGAGACGTTTCAATTTTTTTTTTTTTTTAAA